>JAMQGT020001711.1:0-18763 GCA_024447675.2 Pterophyllum scalare | reverse complement strand
TGTTATGTAGTATTCGTTCGTTACGTATTGCTAATGTTCTCGTTTGTAAGCAAAGAAAGCGAACGTCAACCACCGTTAGCTTAGCGTGCTAAAGCGGGGCAGATTGTTGACACCAGGTGACGGGTTTTCCTTAATCTGTAGATATGAATAATTCGTTAACGCACGGGGTTTAAACGTCGACTCGCTGCCAGGTTGTGTGTTGTGAAGAGGCCATGCTGAAGTTCAAATACCTAAGTCAGGGAAGCCTGAAAATGCCGTCTTCCTCTGCTGACCCTATCACTAGCCGCAGCTCGCGACTCAACCAACTATTTCAGGTAAAGTAATGCACCGTCTTAGGTGTAGTCTCAATCACTGTATTAAGTTAAAAACATCCCGAATAACAGTCTGCGGATCTTTTCGTGTTTGTGTATTGTTTCCAGGGACGAGTGAGTCTTTGTGGGCAGCAAGGAGCATGCGCTTTAGGACGGGAAGAGTTTCTGGACGCTTTGCTGCTTCTCTACCAAGAGTGCAGTTCCCCAGAGCTTATGAAGATACATCATGTAGCAAACTTTGTCAATAAATGTATGTATACATTTTATATATGTGTAAGATTTTGTTTGTTTGTTTTTGAGTCCTATCCATCCTAACACAGTCTGATTCTATCAGCTGATGATATTGGTGCAGACAATGGCAATTTAGTTCTAGTTCTGGCTCACAGTTTTAAACTGCTCTTTAGCATATTACTTGGCTTATGACATTTTTTGGTAACACCAGCAAGATGGACTTTGACAACTGTACTAAGAGAGTATTCATATAATGCTGTGCCTCCATTTAGAATAAGGTGTTTAGTTGATGGCTGACAATTTTAAGAAATGTTTTACTTAAAATTTTGTTTGTTTTCATTCTGAAGACTTATAGACTGAAAGTTGTTTGTGCTGTGCTTTTGAAACAGTTTCTGAAGTTATCTCAGAGCTGCGGGCCTTACAACCTGGGCTTCAAGACTTTGAACTGCGTGCAGTGGTGGGTCGTGGTCGCTTTGCTGAAGTCCGCGTTGTCCGAGAGAGGGCTACCGGAGATGTTTGTGCACTTAAAGTCATGAACAAGACAGTTTTACGCACTCAAGAAAATGTAAGTTTCCTGCTTTAGGATCTACAGTGTACCAGACAAATTTTATTGAAATAATGTAACAGAACTGTAATACACAAAAAAGGAAATTTGAAAAGTACTTTGCTATGTATTTGTTACATTAATTGTTTTTCCCAGAACAAAAACCAGAGGTGAAAGTAATAAAATAAATGTCTGCTGGTTCCATTTACAGTCATGTGAAAAAGTTTTCGCAAGAATTCTATGCAGCAGTCCTGTGAACAACTAAGTGCACTTCATGATCCATGAGCTTTACAACATTGCTTCTGTTCACTGAGGTCTGCGGACATTTGTTTATGCACAGCTCTCTTAAGGTCCCACCAAAGCATTTCAGTCTGGTTGAGGTCTGGACTTTGACTGGGCCATTACCACACCTTGATTCTTTTCTTTTTCAGTTATTCTGTTGTAGATTTGCTGATGTGCCTGGGATTATTGTCCTGTTCCATGACCCAATTTGGGCAAGCCTTGGCTTTTGGACAAATGGTCTCACTCTGACTCTAAAATACTTTAGATAGAGGAGTATATGGTTGACTGAATGACTCCAAGGTGCCTAGGTTCTGTGGCTTTAAAACAACCCCAAATCATCACCCCTCCAGAAATCTTTTGGTCTGTTCAGATTTAGCTTTGCAAATCTAAGCTGTGCTGCCATGTTATTTTTTTTCTTTCTTTCTTTCTTTTTTTTTTTTTTTACAAAGAAGAGCCTTTCTCTTCATCCTTCAGAATACTTGAGTCTTTTTCTAACTGTCCTGACATGACCTTTAACATTTAACATGCTAACTGAGGCCTGTGGAGTCTGAGATGTAGTTCTGTTTTTGTTTGTTTGTTTGTTTGTTTTTTTTTCCCCCTGAATATTGGACAGTCTGACCTTGTGGTGAATTTGCTGAACTTGTGCTTTTATAGTGGTGTCCACATTTGCTGGTAATCAGTTAGTTATATGCATTTGATTAGCAGCACCTGCTTTGCTGCTTACCCTCTTAATTCCTATGCAGTAAGGGTGTTTGTTTGTTTGTTTGTTTGTCTGTTTAGATCCCCATTAGCATCTGCAGCGTGCTGCGTCAGCTATTCTTCCTGGGTCAATTTACATAAAAACAATTACATTTTTACTAAGAACATTGTACTTAGCACTGTTAAATGTGTCTTAATCTACTTGGTGTTCCAAAGTTGTAATCTTAAAAAAGCCCACTGGAGAGTGCTGTAGGGCCGAGCACAACAAATGTTACTTGGATCCAATTTTTCACAGCTGTGCTTTCTGGCATATGACTAATCGGATAGATCTCCGTCAGAATGGTGCATCAGCCGTGACACAAAGGGAGCTGAAGAATGAACAGTTTTAATGAGCAAATAAATTTTTCTTCACCACTGACAGTTTTGTGTAATTTAGATGACCTCCCAATTAAAAAATAAGCTTAAAGAATTGAAGCTGGACGAGGATGGCCTGAATTCTAAAACTCTGATTTGAAACACTTTTTTAATCTGAAATAAAATACTAAAAGATGTGCTTACTTTTAAACCACATTCAGTTTCTTAATGTGGAAATTTCTGTTTCAGACAGATCTGTTTATATGGACAGTACAACGAGCACAGTAAATCTTTGTGGGGCATCAGTGTTGCTTACATTTCAAACACAGTATATTTGCTGATTGCTTACCTTCTAATTCTTCAAAGGTGGTTTTTCATGAAGAGGAGCGGAGGATCTTGGCTCTGAACAGTAGTCCCTGGATCCCACAGCTGCTGTATGCCTTCCAGGATAAGGATCATGTCTACCTGGTGAGACTGCAGCATGTATATATTATATCTCAAGGAGGAACTGAAAGGACTATTTTGCTAGATTTGTCTGAATCAGAATAATGTTTTAAGGTCCTTTGCAAATGATTACAAGCCAAAGGGGATTAACACAGTAATATACACACTGCAAATGGCACACACAATATTATATGTACCGGAACAATATATATGCTATCAGTGATGAATAAAAGACAGGCCTTTTATTTTGTAGCATAGGCCTCAATGTAGTCTTTTTAATGGAAACATGCTAGTGCCAAGATTACAAATCATCTACAAGAAGGGTTGTTTTAACCACATGTTGCTGTACGCCATCTGATAAGAAATACAGTTAATTTACACAAAATGGTACTGACCATAAAATGACAACATTCTTGGTATGAGCTGTTGGTGTTCATTCAGAGTATCATAAGCTTAAGGTCCATTACACTGTAGTAGTAATACCTGAATTAAAATTACATGAATATGTTTTGCCTGCAATTTGGTGGGAAAAGAGTTACAAGTACCATTTATTCCCCTGAACTTTGAAAAACCCAGATTATACATGAACTCTTAAAAAATAAAATAATCAAAATTGGTCTATTGTATACAAGTTACCTGCTTTCTGTGTCTGATTTTCAAAATATGACCAACAAAACTGATAATCACTCAAAAGTGTATGTGGAAAAAGGGAACTAAAGTGACTAATTGTGTTATGTAGGAAAATGGTTACCATCCTTAAAAATTTAAAGCAAGTCATAAGTTATGTTATGGTTTCATGTTAGGTTGCAGGCTAGCCATCAGTGCATCCCATAGTGAGTAGGATTTTGTTCAGCTAAATCACACAATTCATTGCTGGCTCCTCCGTGGTCTCTTTCAGATGCTGTGGGCAATATTTGGACCTAATTTTGCTTGTAATTAAAAGCTTACTGCAACTAACTTTACAGTGTCACATTCTTGAACTACCACTGTGAAAAAGTAAGGAGGGACATCAAGAACTTGGGCTTACTGTTTATTGCTTAAAACACACAATGAATGTCTGCTCTTTGTTGATTTATTATATGAGTAACTAATTTAACTCTGGTTATGGGAGAAATGTATTGCATAGTTCTTATAATATGCATGTCCCTTTAATAATGCAATCTTAGCACTTTGTCAGTTACTCCTAACAGACAATTTACTGTGATAGCGCTTAACCTTATAATGAATCTGTATTTTCCCTGATGACCACGGTTGGTTTAGGTAGTAGGAAAGAGCGCAGCCAGCTTCTTGTGCAGCTGGGCCTTATATTTTATCCTGCCCATTGCTTTTCTTTTGCACCATCTATATACCTTCCTTCATGCCTCCCTCCACGTCTGTCTCAATTCTTCTTCCTCCTCTTTTTTTTCACTCCCCCTCTGTCTCTCTGCTCCCTTACTGAGCATGGAGGAAAATACAAAGCATCCATCTTTATCCGTGTGTCAGAGAGGCACCCAGTCTCCCTGTTGCTAGGTAACACTGGAGAATGCTCCCGTTCATTGAGACTCGCCGACCATTCATGTGCATGAGCTTTGCCTGTTTATGGCTGTATAGCTTTAAACATATAGCTCAAATCAACTTGACCCAGTACCTTTTTATCTTGGTGTGCAGACAGCAGGGGGAAAAAAAGGCATTTTAGGCAACGTTAACCAAGGCTGATTTATGTTTTCAAACTTTAGAAACTAAATGTCTTAGAATGAGATATGTTATCATTGTGATATGCTGCTTTGACTTAAATGTGTCTTCTTTTATTCTGTGATCAGACACCCAAGCTACATTGGGATTATGCATTTATTCTTAGTATATTTTTTGCAATTGAAGGCGAATACTTTGACTGCAGTATCACAGATAAATCTGCAATAGTACCGGGTGTTATATAACTGAATCTATAATGAGGAGAACCACCCCATAAGCTTATCCCGAATAGAGCTTTGATGTAAGCTCAAACACATGGCCCTACACTTGTTGCTTTGTTTTTACTTCTAAATATAGACATATTTACAAACGTTCTGAAAGCTTTTTGAGCCCTCAACAACAACACACAATCCTTTCAAATTCCATGCACTGGTTATGGTCTTATCCTGCCAGTTCCTCCCTTAACACACATATGTTTTCAGGCGATGGAGTACTTGCCAGGCGGTGACCTGATGTCTCTGCTAAACCGATATGAGGATCAGTTTGAGGAGTCCATGGCTCGATTTTATTTGGCTGAGCTGGTAGAAGCCATTCATGGTGTCCACCAGTTGGGCTACGTCCACAGGTAAAATACCTGCTACTAAATCCAACCTCTTACTGATGGCGGACTGATAATAAAAAATGTTGTTGGAGTTTACAAATATCTCCATTATCTTTGGAGCAGCAGAGCGTTTTACAGTGCTCAGACAGCAAACAGCTCTGTAAAAGCAGTATCAAATTTCTACTACACTATCCACTTGCAGAGACGTCAAACCAGAGAATATTCTCATCGATCGGACTGGTCATATTAAGCTAGCTGACTTTGGATCAGCTGCCAGGCTGACTGCTAACAAAACGGTAAGAGGATTATAGAGTTTGCTATATGTATTAACTTCACTGTTCTTCACAATGACATTACTGTGTTTCTTTCAACGTTTTCTCAGGTGGCTGCTCCCACAGTGCCTGTTGGAACCCAGGACTTTCTTTCCCCTGAGGTCTTGACAGCCATAAATGGGGGTTCTCACAGCACCTATGGGGTTGAGTGTGATTGGTGGTCCCTTGGGGTCATTGCCTATGAGATGATTTATGCCAAGTCACCTTTTTCTGAACCCACTTCAACCAAAACTATCCACAACATCCTTAACTTCCAGGTACATAGACTGTCATATGGTCTGGACATTGTCATTGTTTATTTATTTGGTCTCTATTAGAAATCAGATACAAACTGTCTACTTAGTACCCTTGGTACAGTCAATAAAATATGCAGTCTGATTTAAGCAATATTTAATCAGTCTATAAATTATGTATTGAATTCTTGTTCATTTTGTTTGCCTAAAGCGTTACTTAAAGTTTCCAGAGGAGCCACGTTCCAGTAAGCAGTTTGTAGACTTGGTGCAGAGCTTGCTTTGTGGTGCCAAGGATCGACTGGGTTTCCAGGGACTCCGCTGTCACTCTTTCTTCTCCAGTGTCGACTGGAACAACTTACGACAGGGTGAGGAAATTTCTCTCCCTGGAGACTCTCTTCTCCTGTCTTTTTAGTGAACATGCTCAATTTCACTTGAAATCACATATTCTTACTGTAATCATGTTACAACACAGTGATATATTACTAGCTGTCAAATTCTAATGCTGGGGTTTTTAATAATTTTTAAAAAATATATATATAAACAACATCTAGTTTATGTATTTATATATGTGTGTGTGGGGGGGGGGTGCACACATAAACAACAATAGTGTTGGTGTTGTCTATAATAAAATAATGAGATTCTGTGAGCTGTTGGCAGTAAGCCAGCTCTTTTCTGAGGAAGGGAGGAAGGCAGACGAGAAGCAAGGCAGACCGTAAAGATCTGCAACTCATCTGCTTCTCAACAGATGCAGCATGCATCGTTTACACAGGCTACACCAGACATGCTCTTTGTGGCGGAAATACAAGTGCGTTTGCTCAACGTCATTGTTGCCAGTGAGTTTCACAGTTTACTCTGACTGGCCATTGGAAAACACACCCATAACACTCAAATTAATAGATAATTTCAGTGAGGCATGGTCACACTGAAGAGGCTTATGCCTACAGTGCTACTGTAATTCGCAAGTGTATCTGCAGGGGTGATGGGTGTTTGTTTTGACTCTGCCAAATAGCTTTTGTCTTCAGATGAATAAACCCTCCCATTATAAAGTGATTATAAAACATTGCTATGCCCGTGATTTCCTCTTAGCACTGACAGCTGTTGGACTATGATAAAATGTTTAGATTTAGAGTTTTTCTTTTTTAATTTTTTCCCTTTCTTAATTGATTATGTTTGAGAAGTAGCTATAAAACCCCCAAAATAAATATATTTATAAATGTTTGTATTTAAAATCTCTGTGTTTATTGACAGTTGAACACAGATAGAGGTTTATGCTTTGGGTCCAGCTGATTAGCTTGCTCTGCTGCAGTGAGAGAGTGAGTGAGCATGTGTGTATGAGAGAGCGTGAGAGAGAGGAGGGAGGGACAGAGGCAGCATGTGCATCAACGCGCGACTTACTGCACTCTAGGCTCTCTGCTCTGTTCCTCCTCCCTTCCTTTCTCTCCCCTTTCTCCTTGTGTTTTTTTTTTTTTTTTTTTTACATTTTATTTAACTACCTTGTTCATAGCAGCTTCTTTTTTTCCCTGCCCTCTCTTATTCCCTCCTCTCATCCTCATCCTCTTCCTCTGCAGTTCTCCCGCCTTTCGTTCCTGCGTTGCATGCTGAAGATGACACCTCTAATTTTGAGGAGCCGGAGCAGGCAGCCCCCTGGCCAGCCTCAACAGCCCAGCAAGGAGCTCTGCCGGCGGGCTTCCAGGGCCAGGATCTGCCCTTTCTAGGCTGGTTCTTCAGCAGAGCGTTGATACTATTGGCCAAAACTGAGTAAGTGCTACCTGTTTACTAGGCATTGTTGGGATCATCCACAGTCGACTTCCCTGTTTTTCTATAGATAGCACAGAGACCTCCTCCATGTACCTAACACCTTTTGTTGGTTAAAGAGCCCATGCTAGCAGTGGGTGCTGTTCTGCCATTAGAGTCCTCATTACCACAGTAACAATTTACAGGTAGCCTTGTTTCAGGTGACCTAGCATGGTGCCCTGGGCAGTTGGTGTTGTCCCTGTCATTAGTGTTGTGCCTGTTGGGGCCAAAATGGGTTTGGTCATATGCTGTGTCAGACAAGGAATGAGAAAGGGAGGGATCCCCCTGTTCTCTTGTGCTCTCTCCCACTGATTCTTGTTTTTGTACCTTCAGATCACATGTAAGTGATCCAGTGCGCAGATAGATCAAATGAATGGCTCAGAGGATGTTAGCTGGCATTATCTTGCCATCAACACTGATTGGTATGCGGCTGAGTGTGCCAATGAGGTTTGCTGAGAAGTGGAACCCCACACATAGACACACTCCCACCCTCACTGCTGTTATTGTGCCTTCTCTGTTACTGTGAAGCATAATGGGCTCCTGACTTTTACGGCATGGGTTTTGGGACTGTAATTATACCTAATTGTGTTTGGCTTCTTAACCCCTGATAATAAAGCAAGAGGATGGGTTTTGTTCTTGCAGCCCTATGCCGGTGCTCTAGCAGGTTAATGGTGCTGGAGACTGCAGATCATGACAGCAGCGGCAACAGAAATGGAGAAAAAACATTAGCAGATTAGACTGGAAAAAGGATGAGAGCTCAGATTGGGGGAGAGAATTATTTCTATGGTTACTACCGTGATGTTTTTTCCCCAGTCCCCACCCCCCATCTTTACCCGTCTCATCTCCTCCTCTTATTTTCTCCCTCTTCTAATGTCTCTGTCCCTTGCTGTTACACCATCAGTCATCTGTTCAAGGTTTTTAACAGAAGCCAGTCATTTTCTATGCTGCATTTGATTAAGAGCTCAGTGCTCATAAGATGTGTCACAATTGTGTTGCGTGTGTGGGAGCATGCATATCCGTGTACACATTCTTCATTACAATGCCAAATAGGAAAGAGAAATTAACCTAGAGCCAGGCATAATGAAATGCTAATCATCTGTTTTGGGGGTTCCTGCTATTTTTTTTCTTCTTCTCTTTTTTGAACTTGTCTGTCTGACTCCTCATTAGTAAAACTAAATAAAAAATCCTCTTAAAGTCACCTCAAATTTATAAGAAGCTCTCTGTGGTGTAGTGTCATAAAATCATACTAAACATTCACAAAAAAATGACATTGTTAGGAATTTTGACTGGATTAAGGAAATTCTGAGATGGTTAGGACAACGTGTGCAGTATTTACAGTTTGTAAATATCTCTGTTTTTGCCTGTTTGGAGCTAGACATAATAATAGTGTCATTAGGCCAGTCTGTCTGGCTCAGGCATCAGACATTAGCCTCAATGTCTGCTGCCAGATGTCTATAGATAGCGGGTATATGTATATGGGTAATCATAGTCCCTAGAAAGTTAAGGTGACCATTTGGCCTCAAATGTAGTTCTAGTTTATGAATTCTGTCTTACAGTTTATCTTGGCAACTGGTTGCACTATTTTAAGGAAATCTGCTGAGGACATTCATGACCTTTTGAAAACAATGTTGATGTTTGAACTGAATCCCCACCCTTTTCTGTGGTGCCACCATTATGCTCAAAGCTCCACATGAGGAACCCTTTTTGAACAGGACATATAGCGCATCCATTGTGACAAATGTATTGTCTCACTACTGGAAAGCATTGTGGTGTTTCTCAATATTTTTCAAATAGTTAAAGTTGTTGATGTGCATTAACGCTCTTCACATAGTTTACAGTTTCCCTGAAAAAATTTGGCCGTGTTTTGAGAAGAATCTTCTAGCATTTAGATTAAAAAAAAGCAAAACTAAATAAAAGGATTCAACCTTGCATTGGGTAATCTGGTGGTCATGTTTTTACCTACCATGATTGAAAACCATTTGGTACTACTCAGTTATTGCACTTATGCACTCAGATTTTTTTTTGCTGTGATAATGTTTTTGTTTTATTTTTTTACATTATTGTGTGTGATTATTTTGTTTTAAGCACAAATTGAAAAGAAAGTTATGGCCTTTGGTAATTTTGCACTTCCTGCAAAAATCACTGAAGATTTCCAAGAAGATTGCCTTGTTTTCATAACACTCTTAATATTATGCACATTTTTTGTTTGTTTGTTTTTACTTCAGTGTTTGTGGCTGTTATCCATCCTTTTGTACCTGATGAGTGCTGCTAAGCCTTTTAACTTTCTTTGTGTCACTGTCTTTTTTTTTTTGAGTCTCTTCAATAATGCAGCCCGCACTGGTTACTTATTTTTTTTTCCTCCATAGTTCAAAGACGTGACAACTCTTCTATTCCTCAGCTGTGGAAAGAGTGGTCTAGCATCTTCCCTCTTCTAAATACTTAAATTCTTCATGCCCACATTATGTTTAGAACTATTAAAGTATTACCTATGCTTCCTGAAACTCAAGCAGAAAACTCTTAATTACTTAAATAGCCACATTATCGGTATAAAAAAAAAACCCCACACCACCCCCATCTCCCACTTGAATTTTGATGTCTAACATCAATTTTTAATTGGCATCTGGCTGAAATGCTTCGTGTTTAATCTGAAAAAACTGTCTGGGGTGTTGCTGTTTTTGTTTTTAGCAATATGTGCCAAGTGTGTGTGTGTGTGCATGCGCTTTTCTTTAGAATATATATATATATATATATATATATATATATATATATATTAGTGTGTGTGTGTGTGTGTCTGGGGGATGCTTCTCAGTGCAGAGAGGCAAAGGGAGCAGTGGTTGCTTTGGTGATTATTTTTAACACTGTGACTCAGATTGAGTCAACTTTATTAAAGATCCCTCTGCAGTGTTTGTGAACTCATTCATACAGATTCATTCATTTATTTAGAGGACTTCTATTCATGGTTTCCTTGTCTCTGGACAACAAAATGGGGAAAATTTGCTCAGTACACTCAGTTGCTGCAGAGAATGGAAACAAAATGGAACATTACCTTATACAAACAAAAAAAGAATGCATTGTACGCGCTCTGAGACTTCTGAAGAGCAACACCACGCAACAGCATAGCCCAAATTCTCTTGTCAAATTATTTTGTCAGGCAAACAGCAAACATACCCAGGTCTACAGGGCTGTTTTATTCATGCTGTCTGCTTTGTCCTAATCATACTGCAGCCACAAAAACAAAAAAATCTAGCTATCAAGACACACACACACACACACTCTTTCATGTAAAAAAAAATTGCTCTGTTGAATTGTTGTCAGGAGCATTATTATTATTACTAGTTATTCTTCAAAATACTCCACTCCAAAAGGAAGGTTGAGTCAGCTTTTATGCTCCTGGTTTCTGTTGCTCGTTTATGACGTGTGGGTGTTGTGTCTGCATTTTGCCCGACTTCATTACAGATACAATGACTGTAAGGCTTGCTTTTATATGATGTGTCTTTATGTTGTGATATAAGAATGCCAGCCATCCCCATTCTGTTTAGCTAATGTGAGACTGATCATTCAAGTCATTTTTAATTTTTTTTTTCTGTAATTTTTTTACATAAAAGGAAGAGTTTTGGCACTTTTTGGATTCTTTGGTCTGTTGATTGTAAAAAGGTTGACAGGAAAGAAGGAAAGAGAGAGAAAACGCATCGCCTCTAGTTAGAGTGAATGTTTGTTTGGATGAATTATTGCAATGCATATTTCAGTATCATGTGCACCCTTTTGATTGTTGAAATATGTGTTTCAACAATTTATCTAAATGTTGTTGGCCCAGGTCAGTGTCTGCAGGCCTCAATTCTCCTGCTAAGACCAACTCCATGGAAAAGAAACTGCATCTTAAAAGCAAAGAACTACAAGAAACTCAAGACAAATGTCACAAGGTGAGCTTGTACAGCCAGTTTTTGCTTCTTTTCTTTGTTTTATTTCATCACAGACGTTTGCTAATAGCTTTAAGCTTTAGTATAATTTAGTAAAGCCCCAGTAAATTCTGTCTTCTGTCTCTGTTATTTGCAAATAACAGAGACAGAGATTTATTTATTTATTTATTTATGTGGAGACAAACTGTGAAATTGTACTTCCATATTTTGGAACTTTGTATTGAGCAGAATCACTTCATTATTGTGGGTTTTATTAGCAGATTTCTTGTATTTATTCTGGCTGACTGGCCTAACACAGATCAAGGAAGCGTCTGTTGGTGCTGTTACCAGCCAAGTTCATTTTGTAGTGTGAAAAACATAACGGCTTACTTGTGTTAAAGCATTCTTAGTTGGTCATTTGTTTAGAAAAATAGTTTACAGCTTACGGACCCTTGATTTATTGTGAATCATTACTTTAATTACCTTTTAATAGTTCAGATTCAGAAGGCATTTGTGACATGAACCATAACTTTATAAAAACTGCTATACAGTGTTAATCAGGTGAAGACCTTAAATAAGTGATTTTAATGATTTCACTATTGTGTTCAGATGGAGCAGGAAATCTCCAGGTTCCAGCGTAAAATGACTGACCTGGAGTCAGTTCTCCACCAGAAGGATGTGGAGCTGAAGGCCTCTGAGACTCAACGGAGTATCCTGGAGCAAGATCTTGCCACCTACATTACCGAGTGCAGCGTGAGTCAGACTACCAGCATTGTCCATTTGTGTTTATTGAATTAATCCCTTCCACCCTGGAGGCTGTCCATCTGTTATAAAAATGTATCCACCATTTCATGTAGATTGTAAGAGTAGCACAATCACTGAAGAGGCATACTACAATGACTAAAATGCATGTAGCACTCAATATCTGTTGTATCGGACATGGTAGACTTGCAGTTGAATACTTTTAGAACAGGTTCAATAAACAAATTGTTTCCTTTCTAACTTAGTTTTGATTAAGCAGAAATGTTGTTGGTGCCATTGGCTGCAGTTTTTCAAAGCTCCTTCTAGCTTTGTGATACAAAGACTTAGTGTATGTAAAAATTCCTGTACAAGTGTCTTTTAGATGTTTTTCAACTTAAAATTTTGCAGCTTTAACTGACTAACTTGTCAGTCATATTTTTGCTTGATAATGTCGAACCTATAGCCTAGAGCTTAGGAGAAACATAGTTACCTAAATTTAGCTTTTTGGGTTTTTTTTTTACATGTTGCTGTACTTTGTGTCAAAGTCTTAAACACATGTGGGTTTGCAGAGCCTAAAGCGAAGCTTGGAGGAGGCACGAGTGGAGGTCTCTAGAGAGGACGACAAGGCCATGCAGCTGCTCCACGACATACGCGAACAGAGCAACAAGCTGCAAGAAATTAAGGAGCAAGTATGTAAATTTTCTCATTTAAATGATTCTGAGTCCTCCTCATTATGATAATGATGTGGTGCAGATGAAGAATTATTTCATGGACACTTCAAGGTATTTATAATAAAAATGTGTAGTGAAAGGGGGAAAAAATGCCTCAACACTGCATCTGCATACTGTTGTTTTATGAGGAAATCATTTTCAACAGTGCTGTCTTTGTACTGTTGTAACTAATAGAGGAGTCCTTGCAGAAGGCGTGAGATTACATTTCCTCTCAGTGTGTCCCTGTCACACAGGCAGGGCTTTCCCTCTGAGGACTCCCTTGTCCTTAGCACTCAAAGGTCATCCCTGCAGATGGCGTCCCTGCAAGGTACAAAAGTGGAGACTTGATCATTAATCTAAAGATTCACCAAACCTGTGCTCGGGGAGGTGGCACATACTTTTTTTTTTTTTTTTTTAAATACACATTCATGATTTTAAAAGACAAATCAAAGCTGAACTAGGATGATAATGAAATCTGTGCCATTCTACTAAACTTAGGACCTGGAGGTGGTCATTAATTGGAAATCTGGCTCCAGAACGGAAAAATCACTAATTAGATTTTAAAGTATTTAAAGCCTTTACCTCACGCCAATGTCACCCGTGTTTTTTTTTTTTACTTTTTCTTTTTTTTTTTTTAATACAGACTTTAGCAGTTTTTTTTCCTTTCAGGAAGGAGCCCCCTTTGCAAAGTTGGCAATTTCATCTTTAGAGTGGTAATTCTTGAATTGTTGTCTTTGATTTTGACACATTTGATGATAAATGGTCCTTGTTACATTGCACTGCAGATTTTATAGCTCACTGCACAATGAAACAGTGTCAGCAGATCTGTGAAGCACATCTTAGTCAGTATAGAGCTGGCTGCAGGTACTGCCAGCAGTAACAGCTGAGTTCCTGTTCAAACTTTCCCAAACAAACCTTTGCTGCTGTTACTTTTTGGTAAAACATACAAATAAAAATTATGGTAATTAATTTTAATTTTGGGGGGGGGGTGATTGCACAATAACTTTATTGAAGAATTAAAAAAAAAAAGAGGTGATAAAGAACAGCTTTTTGAAACTCTGCTGATTGATAAGTATTAATCCATTACTCAAAAATGAAATACGTCTTTGTTTAATGTTGGCTAAAGAGCCATTTTCAGCAGTTCCATGTTTACTAGCATTTCCAAGTCCAAAGTTCTACTGAGCAAGGGAAGTTTATTTTTCTTTTTGTTAGCTGCTTTATGTTGTATTTACTCTCAGGAGTACCATGCCCAGCTGGAGGAAATGCAGGTGACCATCAGGCAGTTGGAGGAGGATCTCTCTGCCGCCCGACGTCGCAGTGACCTCTATGAAGCTGAACTTAGAGACTCAAGACAAACAAGTGAGGAGCTCAAAAGGAAAGCTGTGGAATATCAGCAAAGGATCCAGAAGGTATGTGTATGTTTCACCGTATATATTTATAGGTCATGTAGCATCAATGCAAATGTGCACTGAATAGCAGGCGCACTTGTTTGTGCTTAAGTATGCAAGTTTTCCTTTGTTTCTCAGAGCCGCTTTAACATTTTTTAACAGTTTTTTTTTTACCTACTGAAAGCAAAATACAAACTTGCTATAAGCTCTCGTGAATTTATGAAGAAGAAGCTGATTTCTGGTTTGGCTTTTGATCATAAAAAATGCAGTGTGATTCAAGTGTAAATTGCATTCCCAATCAACCAGGATGTTACTTACATTTCAAGAGTTAAACATTTGACAGTTGTGTGGATAAAAATTCAAAGACTCTCAGATGAACTGATACAGTCACAGAGTTTGGAAGGGCCCAGAATGCCTCCCTTTGGAGGTGATCTGGACATGGCAGACTGAGAGGAGACCTCAGATCAGACCCAGGGCATGCTGCTGTAGTGATTACATCTCCCTCCTGACTTGAATGCTGTGGAGGGGTCCTTCAGAAAGAGAAATGTGCAAAAAATGTTGTCTCTGCTGCTGTGCTCACCCTCTTGCAGAATAATGAATAAATGAATGATAATATGCATACTATAAATCACAGAAAAGGCAACCTCATACACTTTATTGTAGCTCATTGCAGTGAATATCGCATAGGTTTTTATTAATTCTCTTTCCATCATTAGTAATTTCTGGAGATAAGCTGTTTTACTTAAGTGAATCAGATATTTCAGGGGCAAATTAATTCTCAGTTCCTATCGTATTATTCATTTTCAGGCCAAAGAGCAGGGGAAAGCTGAAGTGGAGGAGCTTCTCTCCAAACTTGAAAAGGTATTCTTCCTTTGTCAAATATGTGTGCAGTCTCCAGAGCTGTAGTTATCCCAAAGTTTGAGTTTTGTCACATTTTTCTTTCTTTCTTTAAGACTAACTCTGAGCAGCAGGTGAAAATCCAGGAGCTCCAAGACAAACTGTCCAAGGTAGATTCTTTCACAACTGTCTTTCATTGTTTATTGTTGTTTAAAACACTTTTTTTTTCTACCTAAATTTCAATAACTAAAGTTTGGATTTTGTAATCTTTCCTAGTTGTCTGAAAAAGCAGACCAGTACTGCATGTGTATGTATCCAGGATGAAGCTGTGCAGTCATTTCTGCTGTTGTCCCCAATTTATTCACTAGAATAGCTTTTTGTCCTAGTGGGCAGGAATTGCCCAAGCATATGAAGATGTTTGTCTTGGGATTCACTAACAGCCTTTGACCTCCTGATTTTTTCCCCAGGCAGTGAAAGCGAGCACAGAAGCCACAGAGCTGCTGCAGAATGTTCGGCAGGCCAAAGAGCGGCTGGAACGAGATCTGGAGCGCCTGAAAGGCAAAACCGACTCTAGTGACACTTTAAAACGTCGTCTTAGGGAGACAGAGGTACCAGACTAACCTGCATCGCTAATGCTTTCTATTTGTATGTTAAATACCCTTTTTGACAATTGGACCATCCTGCAATTTTCTGTGTAATTAGCCTCGCTACGTTTTTTGTTGTGTAAGCAGGAGGGCAGGAAGACGCTTGAGAATCAGGTAAAGAGGCTGGAGATGGTTGAGCGACGGGAAAATAAGCTGAAGGACGACATTCAGACCAAATCCCAACAGATCCAACAGATGGCCGAAAAGATCCTGGTGAGAGAGCTACAGATAAGACTTGCTAATTCTCTCCACCACTCCACCCCTAATTTCACCCCACTGCCCACTCCTCCCATTCATCCAGCCCTCTGTCTGTCTGTCCTCACCAGATATCTGAGAACACACATGTACACACTACATACTCTTCACTTAGATAGCTGAGCCATCACAAATGGCTACTAGTTATCCAGTTTTGGTACATAAATAGACTTTTAACATATTCAAGATTTTACCAGAGTCAGCATGAGCAGGCGTCACTGCAGTCGACTTGTGGCTTTCCAGCTTTTCCATGCAAGTTTCTAATTTTTTTTTCTAAAATGTATTTTTAGTGTAGTAGAACAGTTTTCGCTCTGTTTTTAATAGATGATGACATCATGTTATCATCATTATTAATAGATGTGACATCATGTCTTGTGTAAATCAGGAGGTTTAGAGTACTTCAGCTTATCATTTGTGTGTTAGTTTTTTGTTTTTGTACGTAATAAGTTGTATTTTTTTTTCTTTTTTTAATTAAAGTATCTAGGCAAACCTTTTATTTGTCTTTATCATGTTAGATTTATTCATTTATAATTGTAATTTGTCCAGGAACTGGAGGAAAATCTGAGGGATGCCCAGTCGACAGCTCAGAGGATGGAAACGCAACTGGTTCAAAAGGAGAGGCTTTATGAAGACAAGATCAAAGTGAGTCAGCTTAATCTTTTTCAGACTGTTGCAGATTTTTTTTTTTTAAATGTTAGTATATATTTTTGCTCTAGTCCGTTTTAGTCAGTCCTGACATTTTAAATAAGTGTTGCTGTGGATTAAGTCAGAGCTGTCACATTTCTTACACTGAGCTGTGACACCACACTAATTAATGTTTCCACATCAGGTTTACATTTACAACCATATCGTTGAATGATTGCGTCACATGGCAGGCTGGAATCTAAATAGGAATGTGTCAAATTAAAACCGGCAATATTCACTGGCTCTCACTGATCAAGGTTCTTGAGGCCCAGATGAAAGCAGACCTGGCTGACAAGGAGAGCCTCGAGGCCAGGAGGGCACAGCAGGAAGAAGAGTCAAGGGAGAACTGTAAACTCATCAGTGAACAGAAAGCAGTAAGGCAACACAACCTTGTATTATCTCAGGCATGTTTTTTTTTTTTAATTTCATACTCAGATTGAAACAAAACCTGATTTTAAAACAACTAAAGGTAAATTTTTAACATTTGTGATATTAGAAGAAAACCAGTATATACATTTATCTGATTTAAAGGATTTTTTTTCTACTACTTTTTTACTACTAATCATTCCCAATATACTTTCACTGGGTGAAAGCTGTCACCTCTGAATTTATTTTAAGAATATGGTAAATATATTTTTTTCATTTGCTTTTATACACTATAATTTGTTATGCTAGTTCAATTTATTTATGTACAGGTTAGGAAGACAGATTAAATCGCAGTATGCTTCATGTTGCACTATAAAGCCCCGGCTTAAGTTCTAATCTGGTTAATATGGTAGAATTGAGGCAGTTAAGAAGCTTTTAGAGGTAGTCATCTGACGTTGACAGTAGACGACTCTGGCAACACCTTAATGGTCTCTAATAGGATTTTTCTGAAGTAAAACATTCTTCTGCCTTTAAAAATTGTGCAGCTGAATGATGTGTCCCATATTCTGACCAGAATTTGGTTATCAGTCAATGAAGAATATATCCTTAGTGTATTGTGCTGGAATGTGATTTACAGCATGTTTTTGCTTCTCCCTTCTTCCCACAGACCATTAATGCTATGGATTCAAAGATGAAGAACCTGGAGCAGCGCATCGCTGAGTTGTCAGAGGCTAACAAGCTGGCCGCTAACAGCAGCATCTACACCCAGAAGAATATGTGAGTTAACTAGACCTTCTGCCTACACTGTGCTTTGATGAGGGCCTTCATGCACACTGACTGCCTCCAATTGCTTAATTAGTGTGCACTTAAATCTTTGTGCATCATGGCAGATCTGTCCCTGCTGTGTGTAAACTGTGTGTCATCTCTAAGATTAAATACAAGAAATGCACTTTCAAGTAATCTTAATAGAACATACACGTCCATTACCAAAGTTAGTGTGGTCTATAAAACCGATATTAAAAACAGAATTCAACAGTGTCATTTGAAAGTTAGATTTAATGGTACAAAGATGACATTAAATACTAAAATATTTGTTAGTTTTGAAATTGATCCCAGTTAAATATCTCAAAGAACATATTGATATTAAGTAGCATCAGGTAATAACTGGGTACAAAACAAGAAACACCAGAGAGGCTGAGTCTTTCAGAGGTAAACACTGTTAGACCAAATAAACAATTCTTTATGTAAAGCACATAATATTTTTAGATAATCCTAAGAAATTTCTCAACGAGCAAAGATGAAAAAATATGGTTGTGATCTGGTTGTGAAACTAAGTTAAGGAGGAGCACATCTAAAAGACATTTTAAAAAGTGCATCTTGATCCACAAAATCACATTACAACTTTAACATTTGATGGGAAAAATAAATGCATATAAACAATATCAAGAAGCACTGCTTTTAGATGGACTAAAACAAAGTGGAAAATGACAAAACTGATAAAAGAATATTGGAAACTATTTTTGGAAATCATGGATGTTTCATCCTCCTTAAGAGAAGAGAGATGGGACACTTAAAGAAAGATAAATGTGGGTTTTCGAGCAATATATGATGCCAAATGACTTGCTTTTGCTGAGGAAAGCAAGGGAAGGCCTTGCTTATTTCAGCAAGACTGTGGGAAACTACATTCTGCATATGCATTACTGCAGCATAGCTCTGCCATAAAAAATATAAAGCTCTGGCCTGCCT
>JAMQGT020001710.1:0-10993 GCA_024447675.2 Pterophyllum scalare | reverse complement strand
ATCAGCCAGTCAGCATGTGGTGTTTTTGAGAGTTTCCTGCTGACTCAAGCCCTGTATCTGACCCTGATGCATTTTTTCAATAACAATGTCAGCTCTGATAGTGATGCAGTCCTCATAGCCAAACAATGGGCAGACTATGAGCTTTCCACTGGGAACCTCTTTTTAATTGAATTCCTGAGCACCCTCACATCATCACTTCAGAGTGCAGTTGGAAGAGCCTCTGTGTTCATTTTAAAGATGGAAATCCAGTGTTTAAAGCTTCTCTTATCCACACTCACACATCTAAATGGAAAAGAAGCCCACTCAGAATCCACTGAAATGCTCCTCAGACTTGTGCAAATAAACCAATGGACTCCAATGGAGGCAGTCACTCTGCTCAAAGCACTGTCACAGAAATATGCAGATGATGTTTCAATAAGTGAAGTCCTTACCTTGGTACAAGTGTATGACATATCACCAGATTGGACTGATGAGTGTGACTCTCTCATTCAGGTCCTTGAATCTGCTGCCCCTGAGAGACATCAAGATTTCCAAAAGACTCTCAGAAGAAAAGATAAGAGCAGTCTAACTGCAGCTCTAGCAGAAGTAAAAATGTTGTGGAATCTGGATGACTCTTTAATTGATATGATAAAAAACATTACCACTGGTGTCCTGAAACATACAGAAAATGAACCAAAAGAAGAACCTTTTATCAAAGATTCCTTTAAATGTGAAACATTGAATGCAGACAGCATACAGAAGTGTCTGTCTCAGCTCTGCAAAGCAGTGTTTGATGTAAAAGGCTGGTGGCCCACAGTGAGGCAGATGGTGCGGTGGTGTGTGTTAGTGCTGACTCAGAAGAGCGGAGTGATACAACTGGTTGGAGTGGAGGAAGATCCGTGTGTTACAGCCATGTTTGCAGCCACACAAGTTTGCATGGGAAACAAACTGGACATTGTGCTGAGTGCTGATGTTCACTCAGTGGAGCAAACTAAGGAGTGGTCGGACTTCTACAAGTACCTTGACATTTCTGTCAACACAAACATGAAGAAGACTAATACATCATTCCAGGATGTCTATGAAGCAGACATTGTTTATGGTATAATCGATGACTTTGTGTCTGATTACTTTCAACGTGGCATAGAGGTGATGGAAACAGGGAACCCTCAGGTTAGTCGTGGGTTCATCATTGAAAAACGAAGTCTCAGTGACTCCCATAATCTGGGACTTTCAGTGCTCAAAGACAATGACTCTCTGGTATTTGCTGCAGAGGGCCTGCAAAACCTCATGAGTCAATTTCACAGTGAAGATGTGGAACTGAGACACATGTTTATTAAGGCACTTTTTCTGGTGCTCCACAGTAACCTGAACAAAGACACAATCACTGACAGTAAAATCATCACAATCTCAAAGAAAATCACTGGAAAGGATTTGCCTTCTAATGAGGTCTTCATTCTGACCTTTCTTGAGACTCTCCTGCAAGTGTTTACAAGAGAAACAGAAGCTGATAAAAACATGTCTCCTGCAGGCAAATGGTGTTTGAGGATTTTATTTTCCTGTGTGGAACAATTCCAAGACTCTGAAGAAAAATCCAAAGAAGTCTTCAAGATGGTTTTAAATCTTGGAGAACAAAGACTTTGGTCACCAGTAGAAGCCTTAAATCTCCTTGGAGAATTAATCAATCACCATCATGATGAAGGCTACATTTCCATCATGAAGATTTTACATTTGATGGAAACATATCAGATTTCTTCCAAGTGGACAGATGACAGCAGCAAAACTGTCCTTGAGCTCATAGATTCATGCACAACTAAGAATCTGATCCAGCATCTACAAAAGAGCCTTAAAGACGAGGAAACAAAAAGCATTGACAACCTTTTTTATGAAATACGAAAGATGAAAGAAATTGATGAACAAATACTGGACAAATCATACAACATAGTAACTCATGTAAAAAACCTGATCAGAACAGGTGAAATTAAAAACCACACAAATATACAGAAAGCTAGGACTCTGAGCCACAGCACAGAGATTGATGACCTTCAGGAGATCCTTGCTGTCTTATGCAATGCTGTAAACCTCCACAAAGCTGAAAAGAAGTGGTTTCCAAGACCTACTCAGATGATAAGCTGGTGCCTGTTGGCCTTGTCTGACACTGGGAAGCTCCTGGAGATGGGAACTGGAGAAGGGAAGTCTTGTGTCATAGCAATGTTTGCAGTGCTGCGTGTGCTTAGGGGTGAAAAGGTGGATGTGGTGTCCAGTTCTTCTGTGTTGTGTCAAAGAGATGCTGAAGAATGGACTGAATTCTACAAATTCTTTGGGATTACAGTTGACACAAACACAAACAAGGCTAATGATGAAGATCGGAAAGAATGCTACCAGAAGGACGTGGTCTATGGAACCATCGAAGCATTCGCTGCAGATCACCTTCGCCAGATATTTGAGATGAAGGATGTGATGCCTGATCGCAGCTTTCAATGCATCATAATCGATGAAGTGGACTCACTACTGCTAGATCAGGGAGTGCAGCTAACATACCTGTCCAGCCCCATGGTCTCCATGCAGCATCTGAACACTATTCTCACCATGATCTGGAGCCATGTCAGTCAATATGGCTTCCTTTCTACAGGATGCCAAACTTTTGTACGGGGTCCTCCTGCTTCATTCTTCAAGGTCATCTATGACTCAATGAATACTGAAGAAAGTGAAATCAATGATCCAATGGACATTTTAAGTATCGCAGAAGAATCCAACATTGTGCCAAAAGGATTCACAGAAGATTTCTACAAAAGTGAAAAGGATGAACTTCTCAGGAAACTGAAAACAGTGAGTCAGGATGCTATGGTTGCCTTTTTCCATGAAATTGAGAACTATGTGCCCTACGGCTTTACTGTTTACACTCTAGATGACAAGGGATTGCTTTGTCTTCAAAAGCACAGCCCATACAATGACCAGGAGTTTCCAGCGCTCTCATTTCTTGTCTTGGAGGAAGGCTTGTGTTGCCCTCTCTATGAATCAGAAGAAATTCTCATCAAGTCCATTGCGGAATTGATCTCAGAGAGGATTCAGTACACCCCATGTGAAAACAATAAAGATAAAATCAGCAGTCCTGGATTCTTGAAGAATCTGGTGGAGAAGAAAGTCTCAGTGTGGGTTCAGAATGCCTTTCTGGCAATGCAACTGAAGAAAGGACGGGAATATGTTGTAGAAAATGACCACGTCTGTCCAGTGGACTTCAGATCGACTGGTATTGTTGAGCTGAATAAGAAATGGGGCGATGGTCTGCAGCAGTTTGTTGAGATTAAACACCAAGTCAAACTGAGCACAATTTCAACAGTGACAAACTACATTTCCAACATCTCCTTTTTTGAAAAGTACGGTGGGAAAATATATGGAACAACAGGGACACTGGGGAGCAAAGCAGACATTCAGTTTCTGCAGGACCTATATCCAAATCTCTCTGCCTGCAGAATACCAACTTTCAACAGGAAGAAGTTATTTGAGGTCAAAGGTACTCTCAAAAGAACAGCTGAAGAATGGAAATCTGAAATAAAACAAGTGGTCATGGAGCAGATTTCCCCAAAATCATCCAGAGGTGGAAGAGCAGTCCTGGTGATCTGTGAAACTATCAACAAAGCAAATGAGATCTATGAAGAGCTGGAGAACAGCATCCCAGGTGAAATAATTCTCTACTGCCGCAGCGACAGTGACAGTTTGAGCAAAATAGAAAAGAAACTGCTTCCTGGTGATGTCATTGTTGCCACAAACCTTGCTGGGCGCGGTACAGACATAAAAGTGTCCACAGAGGTGAACAATAATGGAGGATTGTTTGTGATCCTCTCCTTCCTCTCTGAGAACACAAGGGTGGAACTCCAGGCTTTCGGTCGAACTGCACGCGGTGGTGAACCTGGATCTGCTCAGGTAATCATCTCCACTGAACACCTGCAGCAGGCTTTCAGCACAGTGTCCTCTCTGGAGGAAGCTAAGAACACAAGGGACCGACTTGCAGCAGAAAAAATAAATCATGTGATGAACGATGTTGATGAGATGAAGCTGCGAGAGGATCTGTTTTCAGAGTACTGTGAAACTCTTCAAGATATTTATAACACCACAGATGGAGATGAGGAAAAGGCTGTTGTTGCCATCATGAATGAGTTCTGGGGGATATGGCTGCAAACTAAATCAGAAGAAATTGAACAGCTGAAGAGAAATGAATTACAAGCCAGTTTAAAAGCTGATTTATCAAAAGCAAAAAGTCAGTCAAAAAGTCAGACTTCACCATGTTCCAGCATTTATCACTACATCAAGTTTGGAAATATTGCGCTGGATGAAAAAAAGTGGGATGTTGCAGCCGGACTGTTTGAAAAAGCCATGAAACAAGATGAAAGCTGGGCAGCCATAGCTTTTTACAATCATGCATACTGCACAATACAGCAGAAGAAAGAAGATTACCTCACTAAGGCCAAAGAAGATCTAGAAAAGGCACAGGAGTCTCTGAAATATCTCAGTGAGGAACTGATAGTGTGTCTTCAGTTTGTAAAAATGTCCTCTGCAGACTCAGCCAACAGTAACCCAACCAGCCTTGAAAAACAGTTCACAACCAAGTGCGACATGTTCAGTTACTTTGATAAAAACATAAGTGAAGCCATCAAAAAGTTGGACGAAATAAAAGAAAGAGGTAGGGATGCAGTGGCCAAAAATTTCCCATTTTTCTCCCTAGTGTTGGGTGCTGATGAAGATGTCCAAGTTGAAGCCTACAACCTCCACAGTCGAGGTCTGAAATATGTGTTTTCTGTAGAAGAGAAGCCTCGTTTCTCATGGGAAGGTTTGCTGGTGTTCTTTCTCGGAGTTTTACAGATTATTGGAGGAGCACTGCTCACTGCATTTACATTTGGTACACTGGCTCAAGTCGGCATGGGGCTCATTACTGAAGGAATATCAGACTGTATCTATGGGATTGAGGCCATGGTGACAGGAGAATTCAGCTGGAAGGCATGGGCTATAGAAAAAGCCGTTTCTATTGGTGTATCTCTCATTGGATTTGGAGTTGGAAAACTGATATCAAAGGGCTTCAAGGGTTTTAAAACTTTATCTAAATTTAGAAAACAGCTTAAGGCAATGCCAACTTTTCTGTCTAGACAGGCTAAAAATGGTTTCAGTGCCACCGTAAAGGCAAATTTGAAGAATGCAGTAAAGCATACTGGTAAAAAAATTGCAGAGGAAATCATTACCTATGAACTGGGAAAGGAAGAAGATAAAATAGTGGAAAAAATATTAGAAAATATAAAAAATACAGTGAAAGCGAAAAATGACCACTATGTAAAAGTGAAAATAGAAAATGAGCCTTTATCTGCATTAATAGATCTCATTATTCTCTCACAACTTGAGGATAAAAAGCAACTTCATGATCTCCTAAAGGACGAGAGCAGAAAGAAAGAACTGTTGGCTGTTTTCAAAGAGTTAAGCAAAACTGCAGTACAGCCATTCTATGCAGACCTCAGCTGGCAGAACAAGCTGAACTCATCAATCTCCACAGTGATTCAGAAAGCTAAAGCACATACCAATGGAAAAGCATCTGCAATTCTAACAGCTATCCAAGCTATACACATAGGCGCACTGGCAGGAGATGCCATCGGTTCAGTGCTCACCTTATCAGACAAGTTTTTCTCAAATTTTCATAAACAGCTGAAAACATTCAAAGAAACACAAAAACATTCAGAGAACATAAATGTAAGTGATTTGTCTGATGGAGACATCGAGCTGTTGAATGAATTCAAGCAGGATTTAGCCGACACCATCAGTGCTTTATTGGCTGATGCTTTGGTAGAAGTGTTCCACCAGAAGGTCTCGAGTCACATTGTTTCTATTGTTAAAGGCCAAGTAAATGGTGTTATTGGTGGTTACATAAGAAAGGGCTTAAAGAGTGACAGAACAGAGGAAAAACTCAGAGCTGGGCAGAACAACAGCTACATCGCATACATGCCAAGAAACCTGAAATCTAAACACAAAGTTGAAGGAGAGGCAGGTCAACGCTCACAGACACATGCTGAAAAGATCAAGAACTCCACGACTGCAGGCACCATCCTTGATATCAGAGTCCTGTCAGAAGCCACTGGCACTAAAGTTGTCATCCTAACAGAAGACAGAAATGGAAGGCTTACCAAAATGCAAACATTTGACCCAGAAACTGGACCTACTAACAAAACTGTGACACTGATCTACAGACCAAAGAGTGCCCAATACCCTGATGGCCATTATGATGTGCACATCAATAACCAGATAGTGATCATAGAGAGCGAGGGAAAGAGCTGTCTGTTTCATGCTTTGGCACGAGGAATGAAACCACAAGCCAGTGATGAAGAAATTGTTTTGGAAGCAAATCGCCTCCGATTTGTAGAGGCTGATGCTCTCCTCAGAAACCAAAGCCAGTGGGAGCCTTTCATCAAGCGCAAAGAAATAACTGAAGCAATCAGGGGAGGGGACTGGTATATGGCAGAGGGAGCTGCTAAACAGGCATTCAAAGAAAGCAAAAAGTCACTTCAGAGAGAGGTTGGAAAAGGAAAATTATACAAAGAATGGAAAAATTATGCACGTCAGAATCCAGGAATAGGGCAATTCATCAATGCAGATCACCAGCCACCAGTCAGTAGTATATTGAAGGCCATAAAATTGAACCAGAATAGCAAATTAGCAGAAGCTATGTTAAAAGTGGCAACGAACTCACCCTTTCTTAATCCAAATCAGATTTCTACTGTGGGCAAAAATCATGGCAGTGAACTTCCAACCATTTATGTGCCTAAAGAAGTACATATTGAATTTCCCAGTACAAAAAGAAAAGCCTTCAGAGACCTCTTGGCTGAACAGATAAGCAAAGATGATATTGTGGGCACCTTCAAGCTGACAATCCTTGGTTCAATGCCAAGATTCTGGTTGAATAGTGCCAAGAACTTTAAAAACTTCCAGAACACCCAAATGAGTCAAACCAGGCTTGAAACTTTTGAAAAGAGTTTTCAGAAGCACAGCACAAAGATGGTAAAAATGTGGTTTCCTCTGCTTAAAAATAAGGGTTTTGTGACTAATAATCAAAAGACTATTATTGATTGGATCAAGAATCGGGGCTATGATGATAAAAATGATCCACACAGGAAAAAAGTCACCAACCTCCTCTAACGAAAAGGTAACATCACAATTTAAATGAAGAACAATTTCATAATTTATATGTGAATCCTAATGAAAGAGAGGGTAATTGCCTGCAGCTGAGTGGCATACATTTGAGTGTTTTTTTTGCTTCCTTTTCAGTTTGAGGCCTGAGAATGTGACTTGTACCTGTGAAAACTAAAGAGATCTTTCATGTGCCTATTTATCAGTAGTGTTCTGTGTTGTGATTAATGCATTCCATTTGGTTTTATTAAAATTTTATTTTTGTATTCAGTTTGGTCATCACCTAAAACAGAAAGTCAATAATTACACTGTTTTCAACTAGCTCATGTTGTGACATAAAATGTGATATTTACAAATATAGGCAGCGGTAATATGTAGGGGAATTGTGTTATATAAAATTATCTAATTCAGGGAAATAATTATGTGAATTATTACAGGATGTCTTTTTTGAGTGGATGATTTGCTGCAGAGCTGTTGATTAGCTAGAGAGAATGGGTGTGGAACTTGTGGGATAGATATCATAGAAGCCTAAACACAGTTTGGATGACAGCGATCCTTTTAAAAAAGTTGTTGAATTATTCTATCATAAAGTAATCTTGCTATTTTCAGATGTCTCTCATTGTATTCAATAGATTTACTACTGAGCCCTGCTCTGTATTTGCAGCATCATTATCTCAAAAAATGGTTTCTAATATCTGCTTAATTAGATGTAATTACAAACTCTACAGCTATTTTAAATGTCATATAAAACTGATGTTATTGAGGTTAATGAACTGTATATGTTTAACATATTATCTATTTTAAGACTTGCACCATGCTGTTTCGTTATGACCTGAAATATATGTGTTCTTATTTCTGAAATATTTCTGTCTTATTAAAAGAGAGCTAAAATCTACAGTGTCTTCCTGTTCTTTTCCTTTAGGTGATGCAGGTTACTCTGGGGATAAACTGTTACGAATATCAAATGTATTTGAGTTCGGCTGCATCATTTGTAGATAAGACTTTGGGAATGGATTTATAGAAACATTAGACTGTAAAACTGCTAAAACTGGACCAGTAGCATATTATATATTTCAACCATATATACATGGAAAATAATTAACATTTCATATTCTGCTGAAAACTGTGTGATGTTTAGAGCACAACTCCTCTTCATCAGACAATAAAATACAGGGTTGCCCCATGTTAAATCACCTGTGATAGGTCACGTGACCATGACCAAAACCAGTGATATCCAGTCAGAACCACAGCTTACATAGGATAAAGAATTGATAAATAAACCATCTACAAGTTTATTGTAGCATGAGTTATGGCATGAGTTAGAATAATCAGTGCCTAGAACGGCAAAGAGGACACTGACAACAAGTAAATGAAGAATGATGACGCCACAACCTAGCAACATATAAAAGGGAAAAAATGCATAATGTCTCAGGTAATATCTAACAGTAAAATATTTGGCAAAACTTTATACTACTACACACTATTATGCATTAGTAAGGTATAAGTAAATACGTAATTCATCATCTATAAAGCATTACTTACCATAGGATGTCATTTATAATCATGGATATAAATGTTTAGTCTTGCTTAATAAGCTCATATATGACATGTTTAATAAGAGTATTTTTAAACTTCATAAATGATGGATTGACTATTTCTAAATAAAGTATTACATCAAGTACAAACAAATTGTCAATGAACTGTTAACGGTTCATGGCACCATTCAGAATGTTAAACAATGTATGTATCAGAAGGTTTTTAGAAGGTTTTATTGCCATATGAGTGAACAGGTTCACAACATTAGGAAAATGTTGTCAACAGAACACCCATCCAAGAAATACAAACACAGAAACAAACACAAATAGGGGAGACAGGTGTCTAAGGTCATGCGGCCGTTTTACCTGCGCTACCTTTGGCAGGAAAACAGAAAGTGATAAACTGGGATAGGTAGGTTTAAAAAAATCATCTCGTACTGTGTTCATTTGAACACCATACGAGGTTCCAAAAAAATACCTCAGCAAAGCAAACAGCACATTTAAAGCCTGGAGAGCACTAGGGTGGGTAGGGGAGGGGCTCCAAGCGGAGATGAGCAGGATACTGTGATTTCCAGCCAGCTTCCAGACTAGCAGTTCATGATAATGTTTATGATAAGATGGTATAGTCAGCCTTGGTTGCCAGGATACCAGTTCACACAGGTCACAACACGGGGCGGGGGTGAAGAGCATCTGTTTACATAACACCTCCAGGAGACGATTTAGATAGACAGCCATCCAAGGCCGTCTGGGAGCCAAATTCCAAACACTGCAATTCCATCCCCACAGGAATCCATAACATAGCCAGCCAGGTATGTAGTTGGGCCAGAGAAAAGAGGGTTCCCTTTCTCCCAATTCTCCCAATGAGAATTTGATCAATAGTGTTGAGAAACCAGAAACCAGATCCATAATTTAAATTCCAGTTTGGGGATGTTGTAAAGGGACGCTCCAAGCAGCAAAGCAGCAAAAGCAGGGGTAGATAGGGAAGGTTGGGGAGAAGAGAAAAATGTGTCCGTCTCCACCGAGAGCAGGAAGAAAAAAATTTATATATATAAATAAGGGCTGGTGATATAGACCAAAATTAATATCTCGGTAAATTTTAGCTGAATGGCGATATACGATATATATCTTGATACATTTTCTTCCCGAAAGGTATAAACAAAAAGGCACTTCAGAGTCAAAGCTATATGTCCCAAATGTCACACAGACATGTTCATTAACATTCAGCTGTAGATATACATGAGAAATTACTCAAAAACAAACTATTGGCAAATTTAAATAATAATGCTCCTCAAATGCTTTTTTCCTTTATGAACAGACTCCCAACTGTGCTATTAAAATGTAAATAGAAAAGATACAGAACAAAAATAGCAAAAGACTGATTTATTCTTTGCAAAGCTGTACATCCAGGTACAGGCTCCTGTACATGACAGACTGACTGAACAAATTTCCATCTGCAGGATTTTAACAATCTCAGTAAATCCATAGACATATACGCTGATGTATAACAGCAACGGGCCCAGCCGCTCAATGCAGCATCTGTAAGTGCTCGTAGAAGACCCACTTCTGCTATTAAGGTAACGTGACTTACGGTACAAACCAACTTCTCTCTTACCTGCAGGCAGGGACTCTTTGGGGTCCGGGCGATGCCAAAGCATACAAACAGATGCAGTACGAAGGCTGTATGTACGCAAACCACGGCAACAGCGGAGGATTTCAGGTTTCCAAAAGTCTCCGACCTCACCGGAAAAAAGTAGTTAAATTTGTCGCTAGTCGCTTTTGTGGAAAAAAGTCACCAACGGGGTCTGAAAAGCCGTTAAATCTAGCAACAAAGTCACTAAATTGGGAACAGTGCCCTGCGGTCGCTTCCTGCATGATTAACGGGTGAAGTGGAGAAAGGTGAACTGGTGGAGCTACAAGCATGATTTTTTTTTTAAGCCTGTCATGTGTAGCACTTACAGGAAAATATATAGGCTGTGGATAATTAACCTTTTTGTTGGACCAGTTTCTAGGTTCCTAGGGGGGTTAGGGTTGTGAGTGACATACACAGAATGAATGGAGCCACAGGTAGTGAACACAACTTGTATTGAATAACACAAAAATATAAAACAACTATGCACAACATCAACAATAAGCACACAATTGAAATGGTCCTTGAGTTCACTTAAGTCTGGCTGGCAACAGTCAAATTAGTCAGATTAGTCCAATAGGTCACTCCAATTTCAGGAGACAATGTTCTATTGCGGTAGCCCACACGTGTCCTACCACACAGTCACGAGCTGCTGAAGTGAAGAACATCCCGTTCCTCTCAGGCCAAAATG
>JAMQGT020001709.1:0-65974 GCA_024447675.2 Pterophyllum scalare | reverse complement strand
ATGTTTGTGTGGCCTTCGTTTCAGTTGCGTATTGCTAACGAGCTGTTGAACAGGTGTGCCTAATAAAGTGACTGATGAGTGTATGAATCTGGCTTTTTCTCCTGTAGTTTACATTTTGTCCTGCCTCCCTCACCTCACCCCCAACCGGTGACAGCAGTTGTCTGCCCTCCCTGAGCCTGGCTCTGCTGGAGGGTTCTTCCTCCTAAAACTGAGGTTTTCCTTCCCACTGTTGCCAAGTGCTACCTCATGTGTGTGTGTGTGGGGGGGGGGCATCTGATTTTTAGGTGATTGTTGTGGTGAATTTATGCTATATAAATAAAATTGAATGTCATGTCATGAAAAAAACAAGACAAAATCCAAATATCTTTTATGGCCATGACTCACTGTGGGGAAAGGTTTAAAGCTGTTACTTTAAAAACAGCAGATGGAACAAAGAGGCTGTATCAGTTAGTGCTACCTTTGGGGAGGTCTTCACTCTGATGGAAGCATGTGGAGCTCAACATGTCAGGGATGCTGAATTTCCAAAATAATCGTCTTTGCTTTTGAAAGGATCCTCAATTCACACAGATGATGAAGGTCAGGAAGGATGGCACCAGTGTCATTAGTGTCTACATTAATGTTGCAAATCCACACATCTGATAACCCAGAATCAACCGATGACTTAAATGATAAATGATCCCCAAAACTTTGCTGAAACAAATCACACCAACATTTTGAAAGTGCTCAGCATATTTCTAACCCATCCAGCTGAGCTGAAAGTTTGACTCGTGACGTTCTCTCCCACAGAAAACAGCCCCGATCCAGCTTTTAGAGCCCACATCCTCCTCACAGCAGTACACAGAAGTGTGGGGGGAAAAAATATCATTCTGACACCCCCATTTGTCTTGCAAGTCGGGAAACGGTGAAACACAGAAGAAAAGCATGCATGATTGCTTTATCAATATAAAGTGAACGTAATGAAACTTGCGTTGATGGTTCATCAATTTGGCACACCAGGAGAGGAGCGGGGACGTCTGCTGGTGATGAATGTGTTGTTTGGGCGCTACTGTACACAGCAACAAATTTCCAGCCTTTCACACAGACCTGCCTTTTTGGCCCCCGCCTGGAGGGTGCAGTTACCGCTATGGCCACATGGTGTCAGCAGAGCACCAGAAGAGAAAAGCCTTGCGAGCCACTCCCTAACGGTGAAGTCCGCTGAGTGTCAGTGCACGATGGTGAATGCTGTGAGGGACCAGAGTCAGGCTCATTTCTTTTGTCAGAGAGAGCATGCACAGAGACATACTGGAGCTCCAGACCCCGTGAATGTGTTTTGATCTAACAGCTAATCTGATCATCTTTTAGTTCACTGTAATTTGGTATAGAAGATTGATTCTGCACTCACTCTGGGAAAATTGGCTTCCTATACGGATATAGTGCCAAATTACATTTCTTGTAATAAGTGTAGAAGCAAGATGCAGTTCAGAAGCTTCAAATTGCATGTTTGCAGTAAAGTATTACCCTTGTTCCAAAGGTGCACTGATTCTTGACCAGCTGCCAAGCAACAGAACAGGAACAAACCAGGAACTAACTGCTTATTAATGAGAAGATGGACAATCGTTTCCTCATAAGATCTGTGTGTCTATATCTCTGCTTGGGCAGTTTATCAAAAATCTCAATACACTGGTGTTATGCAAATGAATGTGCACAATAGTTATGCGTGTGCATGCTATTGCACTTTGCTTGGAATGCCATGCTCAGCTCATTCGCATACGGGTTTGGTGGCTTTGGCTTTTTTGCAAGTCTGTCCACATATATCTGAACACGCACCGTTTATAGATGCTGCTTTAGTGCCAAACTTATGACAGCACCTCAGACAAATCAGGAATAAAATGTTAAGTGCAACATATGGTCAAAATCATGGCATTGCTCAAACAGAGATGCTTAGGTCGTCTATCTATTTATGTACCTCCACAACATCCAAAGTGGTGCATGATTCAGCTGTAGTTATTTTTGTTCCTTCCTCCTTAAATAATGTTGCAGAAGTATTAAACAGCTGCAACAAATGTCTCACAGCGATCTGATTCTGAAGCAGTGCATTTAAAACAGGATTCAACTGTTTCTTTGTCCTATATTGTCTTCCTACTTTCCTTCCTCTCTATCCTCGCAGGAGCACTGCAGGTTGGGGACATATTGCGGATATTTATGGCCCCCAAGAATGGCACTGCAGTGTTGTAATTGGCCCCACAATGACGCTAATGCTCAGGAAGAGGAGTTGTGTATGGGAGCAGAAAGTGATGCAATGCTCTGGCAGAAGATGGCAGATCCTCCCTTTAATGAATGCTGTTAGAAAAGGTAATGAATAGACGGAGGGCTCAAAGGCACACGTACGTAAAGGGAATGTGTATCAGCGAGGCTTTTACCCAACCTGCCACTGTGCTATATCTCTCCCTCCTCAGCCTACCATTCCTCTCTGCCAAAATCAGCCTCTCTCCTTTCTTTATCCCCATCACTCACCTCTCTCTCCCTCTCTCGTTTGGATCCCATTCCATCGTGGTGTAATGGGTTTATTAGTGTGGTTAATGCACTGTGACCTACTGGGGCTTGCCGTCTACCTTTTTCAGTCCACGAAAAAAAAAAAGGGTTGAATGTTGTTTAAAAGGGAAGCAGAACAGGAATGAGCTATAAAGGGGCAGCATTAAAGAAAGAAAGAGAAAGAAAGACCATTTTAGGAACAAACTCATAGTAAAGAATGAAGTAAATGAAGACAAACTAACAGAAATTGTTCATCACCTTGCCAAATCCAGAAAAAAATAAAACAGAAGCCGTGAATGCCGGGCGCCAGTGCAGCTTCACACACACTCAACAATTATAATCGACAGCAGTAGAGAGTGGTCCTGAACAGCCTGGGATAGTCAAAATTGATAGCTGCCTTGTTTACCCAGACTAAGACAGACAAAGTCAGCTTTGGAACCAGACGTGCTCACCGGAAATGAATGTTTCTGCTCCGAAACTCTGATAGAGTACCTGCAGTCAGTTTGTGGTATAATGAAGCCATTTTAGGTGGGACCGTGGTGTTCTTCTGTGAGCAACTGCAGAGCCAAAACAGACAGGTAGAGAGCGGAGGCTTCACCTGCGAGGGCGTTCAAGTTCAAACAATTACAGTGATTGGAGCACATCTTTAGGATTGGAGACTCAAAAGATTTGACTGGAGCAATCGAATGTCTTATATCCTGACCTAAATCTGCACCAAGAAATATTTTTGCACTAACAATCGATAAATGTGTTATTTTTGATGTGAAAAGTGTCGTTTGCAGTGACAAAAACCCACAGAGAGCTTTCAACCAAATGTGCAGTTTGGACTGTCTTTTAGCTTATCGTTTTGGTTTTACCACCTTCAACTTTACTATTTTGATGGACTCTCTCTCCACTGTAATCAACATTATTTCCAGAACATACTCTGCATGAAAACACAGCCACATTTTAAGTCACCCAAAGGTTTGTGGACTATTTTGGAGCCAAATGTTTGGACTTTTTGCTGTTATCCTCTTGGTCTGACATGCATAGGCTAATAAAATCACAATTAAAGTGGCCCCATCTAAATTTTACCCATAGTTTTAGTCTAATTAGGACCATAACTGCTAATAAGAACATCCTGATGAAGTAAAGAAGACTTGAAACTAGCAACTGAAGCCATAAGGTTGTTTCATGCTTACGCTATAGTCACAATGGTTGTTGGAGATGCCTGCGTGACCGTAATTACTTCAACTGTGTGCAATGAACTTGTGATTTTGTTGCCTTTGAAATAGTGGCTACAAAGACAGGGACCACATCTGTGAGCACTTGCAGGAAGTTGCAGTTTTCAAAGCGCTCAAGATGGCGGTAAAACAGCCACAAGACAGAGTCAATCTGCTATTCGTCTGCTACCAGTTTGCAATATAATGCAATCTGTTTGTGATAGCCCTTCCTGGTGTAGTGAAGTCCCTGTCTGATATCCTGGCTGTCTGTAGTTGCAGCGTTCTGGTCCAGATGGTCGGGGTATTACTTCAGAATTATTACCCTAATCATGGACTTGTTTGAGAACTGAAGAAGCCTCTTGGACACATCTTCACAAGCCTAAAGCAGTCCAGTTGCCTTCTTTTCAAGCTCTCAAGACTTGGATGACTGAGAACCTATGCAGACAATGCAGGTTTAAGGCACTGCCACACAGAAAGTGGCTGCAAACCCGCCTTGCTCAGGGGCCTTGGTCATCTGTTGCCATTGCTGTTTTGCTCTCTTCTCTTTCCCCTCACCCCCCAACCAGTCACAGCGGATGACTATCCCTCCCTGAGCCTAGCTCTGCTGGAGGTTTCTTCCTGTTAAAAGAGAATTTTTCGTCCCCACTGTCACCAAGTGCTGCATAGGGGGTCATTTTGATCTACGTGGTTCCTTTTTAATACCGTAGGCGACTGCTGTTCTGAATTAGTGCTATATAAATAAAATTGAATTGAATAAACTCTTTGTTTCCTCAGACCTCGCCTCTGTTGCTCATATGGAACCAGACCCCTCTACAGACAATATTCCCTCCTTATTCCACTGCTTTCTATGGCATTGGTATGTCAGCTTCTCCACCTATCAGCATTATTCCTCTTTTATGTGGCATTTGCCATCCTTTTAAGAAATACACCAAGGACAAAATTTGCTCAAGAAGCTTAATCAATATTCATATCACTGCTCAGAGTCACTCAGATACCATGTCCAAACTCAGATTTGGGTTATTAAATATAATATCCCTCTCAAATGAGAACTCTCATCACTGAAAAGGAATTAGATTTAATGTTTCTTGTTGAAAACTGGCTTAAAGAGGATAGTGTGGCAGTTATAAATGAAACCTGTCCCCCAAATTTTTATGCTTTCCAAGCTGCGAGACAAGATCAGAAAGGTGGTGGCATTGCAGTTCTCCACTCAAACCAACTTGTATGAAAAATGATGGACCTCTGTACTTTAAGTTCCTTTGAATATGTAGCCTTTAATTTGTAAATGAAACCAAGGATCCTCATTATCACAATTTATAGACCACCAAAGCAAAATATTAATTTCCTTCCACAATTTTCAGAATTAATGGCACTCATTACAACTCACTATGACAGAATCCTTTTGAACTGAGGTTCTAACATTCATGCAAACAACAGTAATGACCCAAAAGTCAACACATTTTCGAACCTAATCGAAAACCTTGACTTTGCACAGTGTCTTACTGAACCTACTCATAACCTTGGCAGCACACTCCATCAGGTCATTACCCACTATCACTATGTTTCAGTCTCTGCTACTGCTGTGCCTTTGATGCTGTTCTGTCTGTAACCAAAAACCACAAGCTTAGTGTCAAGAAATGAGCCTTAGACAGCACAGCTGAGCTTACCTTTGTTAATCTCAGTAGTTAAGATGGTTAACAGACTAAACAGCACCTTGACTAATGTGCAAGTACACTGTTAAATCATAAACAATACTGTCCGCAACCTCAAAGGGGTATGCAGAGCCGCCACCAGCTACCAGGAAAAGCAAGAGGACACTGAAAGCAACCCCACAGTTTAGTTTTATTGTTTGGAAATGTTTAGCTTTAGTTTGTTTTTTTTAGTTTCGGTGTTACTGTATGTTGAGCAGAGGCGGGATTTAAGAAAACCAGTACAGGTATTACAATTAAAACACAGAACTTTTGGCTCACAAACTTTTCATTTGACTTGACTTAAATGCAGCTTTTCATACGGTAGATCTTAATATCCCCATTCAATGTCTGGAGCAACAGGATGGTTTTTCTAATAATGTTCTTAAATGATTTAGATCATATAACACTGACAGGAAATTCTTCATCACCCTAAAATCAAATGTGATCTGTTCATTCATAAGTGAGCGACATTAGCTAACAGAGTAAAACAAAGTTAAAAGCTTTGGGATTATTTTAGATTCAGATCTGAGCTTTAAAGCCTACACTGATTTTTTCACAAAGGCAGCCCTCTTCCATCTCAGGAATAACCGCCAAAATAAAATCCTTTCTGAAAACTTGTTTGTGCATTCATCTTCAGTAGACTGGATTACTGCAGTGTTCTTTTTGCTGCACTTACCAAAAAGATTATCAGTAGGCTCTTGCTTATCCAGAAGTCTGCTGCAAAGTTATTAACTAAAATGAATAACGGGGAGCACATCCATCCAGTTTTAGCAGTTACTCTGGCTTCCAATATCCTACAGAACTTAATTTAAAATAGTCTTACTTGTACATAAAATCCTAAATGGCGGCTCTCTGTGAATCGCCACCTTATCGTGTTTATTGAGTTTGTGTGTCCCAGTGATCCCAGGAGCTACGTTGTCCGGGGCTTGTCCCCCTGGTAGGGTCTCCCATGGCAAATTGGTCCCGGGTGAGGGGCCAGACAAAGAGCAATTCAGAAGACCCCTTATGAAATGTCAACAAGGGAACTGTTTACCCTGCCCAGGATAGGCCCCCACCCTGGAGCCAGACCTGGGGAGGGAGCTCGAGGGAGAGTGTCTGGTGGTCGGGCATTAGCCTGTGGTGCCCAGCTGGGTGCAACCCGAACAAACGACATGGGCCTGCCCTCCTGCAGGCCTACCACCTGCAGGAGGTGTCGTAGGTATCGGAGGCAGTGTGTGTCGGGTGGCGTCCATGGGCGGAGGCCCTGGCAGACCAATCCCCGGCTATTGAGACTGGCTATTGGGACATGGAATGTCACTCTCTCTGGTGGGAAGGAGCCTGAGCTAGTGCATGAGGTTGAGAGATACTGGCTAGATATAGTCGGGCTCACCTCAATGCATGGCCTGGGCTCTGGAACCAGTCTCCTGGAGAGGGCCTGGACTCTGTTCCAGTCTGGAGTTGCCCTTGGTGAGACGCGGTGAGCTGGGGTGGGTATTCTTGTATCCTCCTGGCTTGCTGCCTGTACGTCAGAGTTTTCATCTGTAGACGAGGGGGTTGCTTCCCTGCGCCTTCGGGCTGGAAAACAGATCCTGACTGTTGTTTGCGCTTATGTGCCGAATGACAGTTCAGAGTACCCACCCTTCTTGGAGTTGCTGGGCGGGGTGCTTGAGGGTGCTCCATCCAGTGACTCCATCGTCCTGCTGGGAGACGTCAATGCTCATGTGGACAATCACAGTGAGACCTGGAGGGTTGTAATTGCGAGGAAAGGCCCGCCCGATATGAACCTGATATTATTGTTATTGTTATTGGACTTCTGTGCAAACCACCGTTTGTCCATAACAAACACCATGTTCCAACATAAGGATGTCCATAAGTGCACATGGCACCAGGACACCCAAGGTCGCAGGGCGATGATCGATTTTGTAATCGTATAACCAGATCTGCGTTGTAAGGTACCAGATGCTATAAATGTCTCTACTTAGTATAAAAAAAATTATAATATCTGATCAAATGAGATGCTTTATCACTCCACACTCCACTTCACAGAAATGGCCAGATGGCAGATTCAAATCCAGGAGCTTCTTGTCTTGAGGCAACAGTGCTAACCACAATTCCACCATGCTGCCCACAGCAGCACAAATGGAGAAAACCTGGAACAGTAGTGAACATTCCCAGGATTGGCCGGCCTACCAAAATTACTCGAGCATCTTGGTGTCCCAAGAGGTGACAAAAGAACCCAGAGTAACAGCTAAAGAACTGCAGACCTCACTTGGCTCAGTTAAGGTTACGGTTAGAATTCAATAAGAAGGAGGCTGGGCAACAATGGCATTCATGAGAGAGCTCCAAGGAGAAAACCACTGCTGACCAAAAAGAACACAAAGGCTTGTCTCACATTTGCCAAAAACATCTTTATGATCCCCGAAACTTTTGGGAAAATATTCTGTGGAATGACGAGACAAAAGTCAAACTTTTTGGAAGGTCTGAGTCCCGTTACATCTGGCATAAACTAACGCAGCATTTCATAAAAAAGAACATCAGACATGGTGCTGGTAGTATGATGGTCTGGTGCTGCTCTGCTGCTTCAGGATCTGGCCTATGTAACTGATGGAAAACATGAGTTCTGCTCTCTACCAGAAAATCCTGAAGGAGATTGCCCGGCCATCAGTTCATGCCCTGAAGCTCAAGAGCACTTGGGTTATGCAGCAGGACAATGATCCAAAACACAATAGCAAGTCCACCTCTGAATGGCTCAAAAAAGCAAAACTAAGGTTCTGGAGTGGCCCAGGCAAAGTCTGGAATTAAATCTGACTGAGATGCTTTGGCATGACCTTAAACAGGCCGTTCATGCTGGAAAACCCTCCGATGTGGCTGAATTAAAACAATTCTGAAAAGAAGAGTGGGCCAAAATTCCTCCACAGTGATGTGAAAGACTCATTGCCAGTTATCACGAATGCTTGATTACAGTTCTTGCTGTCAAGGGTGGCAGGACTGGTCATTAGGTTTAGGGGGCAATTACTTTTTCACACAGGGCCAGGTGGGTTTGGAGAGCTTTTTCTTCCCTTAATGAATGAAAATCTGCATTTTGTATTCACTCGGGTTATCTTTGTCTAACATTAACATTTGTTTGATGGTCTGAAACATGCAAGTGTGACAAACATGCAAAAAATAAGAAATTAGGAAATCAGGGGCAAATACTTTATCATGGCACTATATAACACAGCTGCAGCATTGCTGTGTGCCTACTAATATGGCTTTGGTGAAATGCAAGTAAAAAATGATTTCACAGAGAACTCAGCTAAATTTGGCTGTAAGGTCAGATAAGTCTCAACATAAATAACAACCTTCACATTGAAGGAGAACGTTTCAGTGCAACTCAGATTAAACCAATTAAATCATGCTCACTGGGACAGGACAGTGACTAAATAAACAGTGGCTTCCCCATAATACCACAGACATAATTGTTGCACTACAAGAAGGTACCAGATGCTATAAATGTCTCTACTTAGTATAAAAAAAATTTCTAATATCTGATCAAACGAGATGCTTTATCACTCCACACTCCACTCAATACTGAACACGTGTCATTCACACACAGCAGTGAGATCCCATGAAACAAATATTCAGGTTGAATTTCATCTTTCATTTCTAGCAAAGGTAGGTCTGATTAAAATGCTTCTAAAAATAATCTTGCTACACTTGAGCGCTGCACGCATCTTTTTTATTAAGCAATTATAGAGTTTAATTTGTTGGCCCTAAAGCAGCTGAAAGAGATCAAAGACCTCATTAATAAACATGAACAAATTGTAAAAAATGTTTGTTGGAACCGGAGTAGTCTGAATGTCTTTTGACATGAATGACACTGCTCTGATTGATTTGGTGTGATTAAGCAGGGCTTAATCAGATTTGCATAGGCGATCACAGCAGTCACATCAGCTGAATATTAGTCCTCCACACCCATCAGCTGACACAAATAAGCAGCATGACTTCATCGTGCAGGATAACCCTGCAAGGCCCAGTGCTCTCTCCCCCGTTATTTCTAATTAACCATGTGCACATGCTTTGGCTCTAAAGTAGTCTGATTTATGCAGTGCTCCAGTTCCTGAAGCAGTGGTGAGGACAAAGGTGGGTGAATTTTATCCAAAACTGCTTTCAGAATCAGTAGTTCGTCCATACTTGATGCGAATTAAGATTCTATACTCATGTTCTGCCTGTAATGCTATACACATCTGTAAAAAATATACCATTTAGTTGCTGGGGGATTCAGCATTAAGGAATTAATGGTGGTGAGTAGAGTGCATACTATGAGATAAACTGTTTTAGTATTGGGGCAAAAGAGAATGCTCAGCTGCATATAACTGCATGAAAACCTTGCAAAGCTTACTGGTGACTAGGCAACTTTAAGTGCATGAAGGCCATTAAAAGTAAGTTTAAAAATAAATACATAAATCAAACAAACAGCAATATAAACAGACACATTATAATACCATTTAAAAAGGGAAATAGAGCTTAGGATAGCATTAAGGCACAAAAAGAGGATTAGAAGTTATTTAGTCCCAGAACTAATTCGATAAAATGCAGTGGCAAAGAGCAGTCCATCCATCCATCCATCCATCCATGTATAAAAGGTGGAAGTGAAGTGCAGTTAATCATAATCAGCCAAAAGTTCATTCTTCAGACTACTCCAATGCTACATTTGATTTGAAGTGGAAAGTCCTGACTTCTGAGTTGGAATTTCCAACTGGAACGCCCCTCAAGCTGGATTTCCATCTTGGAAAGTCGGAGAAGCTCTGCCAACACAGACCTAACAACCAAAATGGTGGCAGTGCGCGTAACCATTATCAAAACTGTAAAACTTGTAATCTGCATTGCCACTGTTGTGTATTTGTGACTTGTTAAATCAGCCATGCACAGAGCACTGACTGTCCTCTATCCATGAGCCCCAGGTCCCTCCAAAACCCTCCCCAATTCATGCTAGTGATGCATGAATGGCCCTACCTTGCTAAGGAGTAAACAAATCTGTTTTATTTGCTACTACTGGAACTAATTTGGTCAGCCCAGGAGTCCCACCTACCTACTGTTAAAACCTTCTGTTTGTGAGGGGCAACCAATCAAAGGAAAGCAGACTTCAGGGCTTGTTTCAAGCAGTGGATGAACTGAGGAACTGTGCCAAGGCCCTTGACAAGATAAATAAGGATAATCTTGAACTGTGAACGATGTAAATGAGCATAATAGGTCATCTTTAATGTTGTTTCTCATGACGATTTAGTGCTTGCTGCTCTGATTCTGCTCCTATGTCCCTCCAGCTAGACCAACTGTGGCATTTCAGCTGATGCCTAAACATAGTCTTTTTGCCTGTCACCTAAAATTACATTTGATGGTTACAGTCAAGCTCTTTAAGTGACACTGCAACTTACAGAGTAAACCCCAAGCAAGTTTCAAAAAACCAGCTGCTAGCAAGGAAGTATGGGTATTCTAATAGGTGTCAAGATCTTTTCCGGCGCAATTACCTTGTTGTTATCGTCAACACTGTGTCAGACGACATGAAGTCCAAACAGAGTTAGTGTTGAGCCATGGTGAGGTCTAACAGATGTGACATCCCTTACCACTGACTGACTGCAGCACCTATTAGATTAACAAGGCAAATTCCACTTAGACAGAAGCTCAGCATCTCCCAGTGTGGGTTTGAAAAAATGCCAGAGGATGTTTCCTTGACAGGCCAGTTGCTCGCCTGAAAGGAGTTTTATTCTTCACTGCCACTTTGTTTAATTGATATATTCTGGGCACTTAGCAGGACATTTTTCAGGTTGACCTATGGTTAAAAACAAGCCGAAATGCCCATTACTCAGTTTGAAAAAAACAATTCAGGTCTGTTAAGCTCTTTTTGGCGTGCCAAACCACATATTTTAAAAATTTATTTCATTTTGTCATTTGGATTTAATAATATTAAAATAATATAAATAAATACAAAAACATCTTCTTTTGTACTACAGGTTTATTTTATTTTTTAAAATAAAAGGCGGGGAAGACCTGACAGTAGGTAAAACAGCTGTTTAAATATCTAAAATTTCTAAAGAAGAAATTTATTACTTTGAGGAAATTAAGTGAAAAACACAATTTGGGTGCCAAACCTTTGGTGAAAGTGAGATAATTTGTTCTGCATATTTCCTCGTTAATAGCTGCATGCTTTAGGATAACCAAGGGCAGTGCCAAGCAATGACCAGGGTGACCATAGACGTAGCCACCATGATGTCACTGCTGATGGTTTTGGACTCCACATTTTGAAGCTTCAACTAGGGATGTTCTTGGCGACCAATTTATTAGTCCATTAAACAATGAAAACATTTTTTTAACTAACCGACTAGTCTAAAACTAAGAAACACTCAGATATGAAATAAAATTTTATGCCTGTATAATGGACAATGACAAAAACTGTCTAAACAAAGGCATTTGAAACCATTAATTGCATTCTTCAATAACTGTGCAGCACCGTGCATTATGAACACCTCACGTTATACTCCAAACAAACAAACAAACAAAAAAAATTAATGGATGTTAAATATATGAAAACGCATTACTTCAAACAATGTTTACGCATCATTGAATATGAGAAAATTAACATCCGAAAAATGAATAAATTGCAACTTAAAAGTGTGACGCATTGTGCCACACATTATGAATGAATGCTTGTTCATGTCATGCATCAAAACAATACAAAAATCTATCAATTTTCTTCCGCTTATCTGGGGCCAGGCCACGGGGTGGCATCCTGAGCAGTGAAGCCCAGACCTCCCTCCCCCCAGCCTCCTCCTCCAGCTTACCCCTGATTCAGACTTCAGCGCTAAGTCTTTGTAGCGCTACGGTATCTTATGTAAGTGGCCAATGTTGTTGCCGGAGTTTATACCTGTGCAGGTGTATTACGTGTGTTAATTACTTTTCAGTCATGTCCTGGTGCTTTACATGCAGTGCTAGCCAAAGGAAACAGATTTTTTTCCCTCGTGGGTTCTACTCTTTGCTGTGGTCAGTTTGTTTTAAGGTGCAAACGTATTTGTCCCTCTAGTTTTTTCACTTCTTTGTACAAACTTGGGGGAAGTAGCTAGAAATGCAGGGAAGGAAGGGTGTTTCTCTGGAGGTGCGCTTCAACTTATGTTGTAAAACTTCAAAAATAACTAACAAGATTTGACCTAATAAATAATCAGGACAAGATTAACAGAGTTATGGCATTTTTCTATAATAATGTCAGGGCTGCAGCTCCATCTGGTGGCAGATGGCTGTATAACATTTAGGACAAACATTTACCAGCACTGGGTATCAATTAAAACCTTAATAATTGGGGTAACCGACTTGTACGTTTGGTACCAACTAGTGACAATAGCGACAATTAGTCGTCTAATTGACTAGTCACGCACATCCCTAGCTTCAACATTATGGTCTTTTCACATTGTGCCACGCTGACTACTAGGTTAAGTGAAAGGCCCAAGATTTGTGTTGAGCTAGCTGACTAGCCGCTGCACTCTGCCTGTACTACATAATATTTTTGCAGCTGGTCATGGTCTTCACGTGTAGGCTACTAAATGCGCCCGCTTTTTTGTTGGTCGTGTGAATATTCTTCTCATCGCACCATAAACAGAGTGCAGCGGCTGGCTCAACACAAATTTGGGCCATTTGTGATTGCTTCCCAGCTGGCGTGCTTAAAGCAGGAAACTGTTAATGCACGACATATGACATAGAAAACAATGGGTTTCAGAGCGCAGTGCAGCATCGCTTTCTGTAAGTTAGAGAAGTTACCTTCTATGTATACCTTCTATTTATCAGCTAATGCTAGCTAGCTTGGTTCATAGCATAAAAGATGGAAGTAGCTATCGTTTCTACCGTCACCATCGTGGTTGCAAAAAGTTGGTCGTGATGAGGTGGGGCGAGTCTGACTGTGAAAGTGCACACTCATTGGATAATGACTTGTGATAGATAAGTTGTTAGCCAATGATGCTGCAGTTTCATAGCACAGATAATTCTTCATTTGGAAATATAGCTTGACCAAGATGTATAAAATAGACAAACTTTTATTCAGTATGATTCAAAATGAGATTGAGTCCAAAAACTGTTTAGAGGTCAAGTCAGAAAGCCGTTTTCCCATTGACTCTATAGGACTGACAACTGCAGCTGTCGCCATCTGGTGGCCTTCAGATAGAACGCAATTTTAAGGCACTTCTGTGTTGGTTTCATTTTTCTGGCTACGCCTGTGTCTTATGCTATCTGTGGGTTGGTTAGCAAGCTGCATACATACAGGTACAGGTCATAAAATTAGAATTGTAACTGACAACTAATGAAAACCCCAAATTCAGTATCTCAGAAAATTAGAATATTACTTCAGACCAATACAAAAAAGGAAACAAACATTTGAAATATATCAGTCTGTGTGTAATGAATGAATATAATATACAAGTTTCACTTTTTGAATGGACTTACTGAAATAAATCAACTTTTTCATGATATTATAATTTTATGACCAGCACCTGTAAACTGTACCGGTGCAATGCAGGGACACAAGCACTAGAATTTCACTCACCGTAACTGATGCACTGACTTCTGGGATGGTATGTACCACACAGCCAGCCACAATGTTAGTCAAATAATTCACTAAAAATACTCCAAAAAACACCCAACACACACATTCAAAAGGTCCAGTTTAATGACTCCAAATAGTAGATGAGGCCATCGCAGACACAGATGGCTCCAGCTGTCTGGAGTCTGCTGGGGCCTTGGGCGAAAGGGGGGGCCCTTCTAACCAGCATTTATCACCATTATGCTACAAATAATTTGACACCAATAATTCTTTTTCGCACTCTGTGACTTGGACATGTTACTGCCTGCAGAGCTGTACACAACAGCTTGCTCTGCTAGCTAAGTTAACTAATGTCTAAGTTGACTAATGTCAAAGTAAACAAAAGAAATTATCTAAATCTAATGCCAGACTAGCAGCATTTAGTTAATTCTGCTCACTGCCACCTTGCTTTCATTGGCTGTGACTTTTGTGGCGCTCATTGTTGTCACTAAGTTTGTTTAGAAAGAATCATGCACACCACTTGCAATAGCTGGAGTCATGTGGGGTCCCCTTAGAGAGGTCAGGTCTCTCCCACTATCACTGGAAACTCTGCACATGGCCACTAAGTGCCACTAAGGGCCCTAAGTGGTTTCCTGCCTTGCCTGGTGGCAAGCAGCACCTCTGGGCACACCTGTGAATCAGTGTGGCCACACTGATTCAACTATCCACGTGGATGAGTTATTTTAAAAAAAAATCACCCCAGACAGACTTGTTATCCAGAGAGGTCACGCTATATTTTGTACCAGCCTCTAAAAATGCTTTTTGATGCTGTAAAGTTGAACATTTTGACATGGGAGTCTATGGGGGAGTGACTCCCTTCTTGGAGCTCTGGAAGCTGCCCCTTGGGTAGAACCAATTAGGTGGTTAGAGTACTAAGAGTAATCATAACTCATAGAAGTGGAATTACATCCAGTAACATCTACTGTTCGTACAGCTGCTGTTACCACATTGTCACATTTTGAACAGCACTCTGAATTGTAATCATCTCATGACCTTTATCAGCAATTAAAAAAAGAATGACTTTAGCAACTATTCAAGTTTTAATCAACTGAGAATAGCATTAAAAAAAAACTATTATGTACGAGTCCTGATGATTCTAAGTGGCAGTCATGCCTGCGTAAACAAATGATAAGAGTGAGCGACCATAAAAATTTATATTTGGCAGTAGTTTGCTATGCAGAAAAAAAATTAACAAGACTTCAGTTACTGTGACATTCCAATGTAAGTAAATGAGTCTGACCACCCTTTCAAACATTGTCTGGCTCTATCACTGCGGATAACAAATTGCTTTTTTTACCCTCCATTGTTTACACTGTGAGAATACCTCCCCGTGTGAAATGAAACAAGAAGACTCTTCTTTTAGCGTGCTGTGTGTGGGCGTGGGTGTCAGAATTATAACTTATGTGTTTTATGTTTTTCTTGCTTTGTGTTATGACTGAGAAGCTATAAATAAAATGTTCAAACGGGCATGCTGTGAAAATGTGCCGTGCTTTGCCAGCTCTCGCTAAGAAATAAGGATTCCTTGTTAATACTACTACAGTGTCTGTAAGCATCATGCATGTTGTTACAGTAACTCCTGAGCTGGAGTTGTGTGGCTTAAACCTTGCGTAGGAGTAAGCTCGAGAACTCAGCGGCACTTTAACTATGTGACATTGCTACGGTGACCTGGATCCCATTATGAGCCCGGCTGACACTCGAGGTCCCTCCTGGTATGTGGAGTGAGTCTGTGGGGTTTAGTTTAATTTACTTAAGTTGATGAAACATGCTGAAACGAGTCAAAAGATAAAACGAGAACAAAAGAGAGAACAAAAAAATTTTTTAAAAAAGGGGGAGAAAATTTGAGCAGATGAGATAAAGAGCCAAACGTGCTTAATAAAAATTCACTCTTAATGATTTTTTAAATTCCTGCGGGGCTCCACTCGGGTTTATTGGCGCGCTTATCACGAGACGAGACCTTCCTGGCAGTTACAGCGCTGCCCAATCTGATCCTAAAACAAATTCAACATTTTTGCAAATCTCATCTGACCTCTGTGTTCGCTAAAAAAAAAAAAGTATTTGAATTTCTTTGACAGCAGGAGATCAGAGTGGGAGAGAGGAAGGATAGAAAAATGAAATGTGAAAAGGAGCGCGCCGTGAGAGAGAAACACATGGGATGAAAGAATCGCAACAAAACAAGTGAACCAGCAGGGTGCCAAGGTCACCTGAATTTGAGAGCGGCTGACTTTTTTTCCTTTTTTTTCTCCTTTTTGTGAGACGGCGCTGGAGTGGCTCGTGTGCAGAAGTGAAAACAAAACCAGATAAAATACACCATGCAAGATTTTGGCCAGTAAATGTTTTCAAAGGAAGTCATACACTTGTGAAAACAAGCTGCTTTTAAGTCATTCTTACATTATTTAAAAAAAAAAGAAAGACATTTTCATCAAACTTCCCCCTCGCCTCTCCTTTTCTCTCCTCTTCATAACTTTTCCACCCCTCCTCTCCCTTTTTTTTTTCAATTTTTTTATTTAATTTTATTTAATTTTATTTTTATAACTCTAAGAAAATCCAATCATTTCTATGAGTGTCAAACCTCGAGCTTGATCTCTCAAACAAAGGCGGGCGAATTTGATTTGAGTGAATTCAGGAGCTTTGCGCGGATGAATAAAACATTTCTTCTCCTTGATGTTACCCGGACTTATCAAGTCACAGATTCCCCCTTTGAGCTCGGCGGTGACACAGTATAGGAACCCCTGTGCAGGATGAAACAGAAAAGATGAAGTTTCGTACTGTATATCTTCAGCGCTGGCTACGAGGAGAGATAACCGCACAATGTGAAGATATACAGGTAGGGGCAACACATGAAGGAGGGTGCCTTTAGATCAGTTTTTTGATGAATGATGCATTGCACGGGGGAGAAAGAAAAACAGAAAGAAATAAAGAGAAAGAAAGCCAATCTTAGATTTCATCTGCCATGTACAACTTCAATTGTGCAAAAATTGGATGTGTGTGGATTGAGGTGACTGTGTGGGAGTTTTTCCTTATAGCCGCAGTTCCACAGGCTTGTGATTAGTGACCCTATGTGGGGCATTCATATTTAAGTTTGCCGGAGGCAGCTCTGAAGTCATATTAGTAACCGAAATGAGATTTACTTTTTAAAGTAATCAATCAGAAATGTAGTTAACAGCTTTGCATGCAGGAATTCAAAGTACGCCCACATGCGATTACTCAAACTGTTTTGTTTTTTTTGTTGTTTTTTTTTAAATCCTCACTATAGCACATTTGTCACCAACGTGGTACTGTAGGTGGTCAAAATGCTGCTAAGTCGTTTAACAACTGATTGAAACTGCCGAGAAATAATACTTTCACTGGATCTCACCCATTTCACACCCATACTTCCAAAAGTCTCAAAAACTGAAAGGAAACTGCTTTTATTTTGAAGCTTTTTAGGTTGAAGTTGGGAGAAAATAGATGAAATAGAAATTGTTAGATGTAATACAACAAGTACAAAAACTAATTAACACGTCCACTCACAAAGTGTTAAAGATCAGTGTCTGGAGTGATTTAATGTGTTCAGTATTTTAATAGTAATTACTGTCTCTTTGTGTTTTTAATTTCAGCAGAGCCCAGAGTTCATTTGGAGCCACCCTTACTTGTCTGCCAGCCGGTCAGTCCACCACTTCGGTCTACGTGATATATTTTCATGCAAGTTTTATGAACATACCTTTGTGCTCCCCAGAGGATAGATTCTACTGGTTTGTATCATAACCTTCCTTTTTCTCTACCGCCGTCATAACGGTTGTGATTGCAGGCTTTTCAGCTCTCACAGTTTTGGCACGAGACACCCACTTTCAGTCTCTGTATCATGCTCTCTCGATGCCCAAATAAACCTCACGCCTCATAAAAGTGACGCCTCAAGGCCCTTCTTTCATGGAAAAATATAAGAGTTACACAGACTGTTTCTGGCACACACTCTGCAAACAAAACTCCTTTCATGTATGTTGAGTTTTGCTCCAAGATATTATTTTATAATAGGATCACAATGAAAATTGAGTCTGTTACAGGTTAATGAGGTTTATTAATAAATGATCTGATTTTTTTTTCTGGGTTGCTGCTTAAAGCTTTTTGCAGGAGTTTATTGTTTCTTGGATTATGACATACCCACAGCTTTCACAGTCTACAGCAGAAGGATCCATATGAGCATAGGCACCTGGGAGGAAAGTTAGAGTTTTGCTATTACGCTTTTAAAAATCTTTTTCTTTTTAATTTAATATTTATACAATTCCTGCATTCATGGTGTTCACTTATATTTAGGCAGTCTATAAGCTTGCTGATCATTTCCCCATGACATGCTTTGGCCAATCATAGTCTGACAGTCCACACCAAAAGTCTGATTGTTTACAAAGATGATTTACCTTAACAAAGAAAAAATAAATAAATAAATGATAAGCTAGCCTGTGTAGAAGGAACCAGCTGGGTCTTGCTAAACTATCTAAATAAGACCGTACTGTTGCAGAAATGCCAGATTGACTTGGGTTAATAAAACTTTGATGTGTAATACTATTTTATAATTCTTTACAGCAAGAAAGAGTTGGCAGCATATGTTTTCATGCTTATGGATTCCACATATGTAGAGTATTTTTTAAAAAGTGTGCTTTTAACTTAAGATGCACACTGAAAATGGTTTGAGATTACAAAAGGATAAAAAAGTTGCATTCAAATACAACACCGATATGCACAGGCTGAGGTATAAAATACCTCCACTCTCTTTTTCAGTAGATGGCAGACTTGTCCTGTGCAGGTTTCCAGGCTGAGACTGCACTAAACCAGTTCTACCCTCAAATTATTAACACAGCTACCATATCCACACCAGCTATGTGTGTGTTAGAGAGAGAATATAGGCAAAGAAGGGAGGACCAGAGAAAGAGTTTAACATGGTTTCCTCACACATTGAATCTATTTTTTTTGTGGTCAGACACACCAGAAAACATTGTGAGGTTCATAAATCGTGCAGCTTGTCCCAAATTTAATTTATCCACATTATCTCACAAAAGCTCAAATCTAACAAGTGTCAAAGTGTCAAAACGTGAATATTTGCTCACTTTTATAAAAGGGGTTTCCTGCATTTGTGAATCATCTTTCTGTTTATACAAAGGAGTATCTAAACACCATAGCTAGGTTGTCTAGATAAGCAGGAACACAGGCATCAGATTGACTTTGCTGCTCAGCCTTACTGATTAAGACAACATCATCAAATCAAGTCAGGATAGGAGCTTGGCACAAATCAAATCATCCCGGTGATTAGTTGACCGAACTAAGTGCCAGAGGTGCGATGGGGAGCAAACAAAGGAGCTTCAACTGATTCTGTGAGACACATTTTAATTTAAACAGTGCCCCAAAGGTAAAGGAATGGATAACACTCAGTAGTACAGGCAATGCAGGATACAGTGTTAAGTGGTAGTTACTGCAAATGCACAACCGAAGCTACATTTACAGTAGTTCAGTCAGGGCCACTATAGACAAAAGATTTATATTTTCATCTGCAGTATATTATATTTGGCACCATGACTCACACCTCTCTGCTCCTCCAGGTGCATATGTAGAAAGCTGGAACTGGGGCGAGCAGCAGCAAGATGCCCAGCACAGAACAATGGCAACAGATGTGACACTGATTACGGCGACAATGCCATGAAAGAAAGAGTTGGGGTCTACGTGGGTTGCAAAGCAGCTTGCAGATACACAGAAAATGCAGGCAGGCTAAAGCAGTGTAAAATTAAATTAGATGAAATAAGTTACAATCTGCATGCATCATACACACGCACGGATATGTGTGAAAACAGAGATAGCATTGGTAAGTAATCAAGGAAATGAGATCGTGATTTAGCGAGAGATAGGTTCTCTCATAATAATCACCTTGGCCAACATGTGTGATGTACAGGAGTTAGAATGCAGTGTGAAGAAACTTTTAATAACTCTGTTAGCACATTAGCAATAAAACCCCTCACAGAGACACCTCAGATAATAAAAGGTGTCAGCGGCTCCTACGATGCTGGTTTTATGAGTCACTAATAAGTGACAGCACATTGTCTATATATTTATATGTAATATTAATGTTTCTGACACAGTTGTAAAGCTTTGGAAAGATTACATTGTGCAGTTTGTATAGGCTGAAGTTCTCCTGTTGACAACTAATCTAAATATGATGCATGACATTGGTGAAGTTTGCCTTTAAAGTTAAAAAATACTGCTTGAATAGCAGCTGTAATTCTAATTCTACAAACAGAGGCGCTCCCCTGTAGCTTTCAAGTGTTTACTATTCAAAACTATGTTTTGGCAGTACATTTTTCCATCTGTATGTGTTTTTGCGTGTGTGCGTGTGTGTGTGTGTGTGTGTATGTAATACTCAGTGTATTTTTCACGGTGCACACCTGAAAAAAATTATCGCTGCTCACACAAATCAGGACTTGTTACTGTAGTGTATGAAGTGAAAAATGTTCTGCTGAAATTGTACCTCTCCTGACCAGTGGTAGTGTTTAGCATTTCCTTTGACTGAGCTGTGATTGGGTGCTGGTTGCACCAAAAGACTGCACCACACTTGAAGCCTGTGTGCTTTTCATGAACTCATGAACTAGTAAGGCAGTCAAGGAATTCATGTTAGCATTGGGTCCAATGCTGCTGAATATTTTTGAATAATCCAATGTAAGTAGAAAGCTTTCTGTGTAGCTGACTTGGTAAAGCATGACAGTAAGGCTAGCAGGGGTAGTGGTTTGATTCCCCCTGTGGTCAGGCATGATAAAACTGTACATGTGCATGCATGGCAGCAAGAGGTGATAAAAGCAGCTACCAAATGATACGTGAAGTGAAATCTAATCTTCACCAAAACAGCAGCAATACATCTAAGATTTTCACAGTTTGGTGTCAGTGTCTCTTGACTGGCACAGGAAACTGTAGATCAATGTAGTTATAATGCAGCCTTGGCCCTTGTTCAAGGTAAAATATCAGTGTTATTAGTCCTGTCAAATATACAGCTGCTACATGGTCCATTCATGTACCCTTTGGTGAAGACAGAGAATGAGAGGAGGACAAAAGAAGAAAAGAATGGTTTAAAAGAAAAAAAAAAGGAAACGTGCAAGTGGAGAAAAATTACAGTGCCGATGAGGTTGAGTGGCCGTGTTTCAGAAAAGTAACGTGTTAAGGAAGAAAAGAAAAACTTGACTGTGAGTTTTGTGGTATAGGAGTGAAGATGGAAAGAAGGTGTGAATGAGTGATGAGAAACAAGATGAACAATGGTCCTTTGAAAAAGTAAGACATTAATGGAAACCATTGTAAATTTCAAATTGCCTTTCTGGAGTTAAGAGCCTATTTCAAAAATTTAAGCTGAAAGAGTATGAACTGTAAAAGGTGAATAGCGAGGAAGAATAGGCCTAAGATCAGACTGACTTCGAGTTAATGACAGGAAATCGTAACAGGAACAAAGAGGTCGAGAGGCCTTATATTGCTTCAAGTATCTCCAAAGGGCCTGGCATACTTATATTTAACAACCTTCTGTGTGAGCAGTCATGTTTGTACCATGCCCTCTCTAATAGGAGCAGAGAGGATAGCAGTGGTTGGCACCGTCATCAAAACTTCTCTAGTTGGCATAATGGCACAGTGTAACCTTATGAGCCAAGGAGATGGTTTATGGCCTGAATCATATAGGCCAGGAAACTGGCCAGCAACCCCCTGGCAGCCTCTGGTCTCTAGGGAAAAATGTGCATTCCCTGACCACTTGGTGAGTGGTTGCTGGAGGTTGCGGGCTGTCCGGCTGTGAAAAATGGTACAGTGCCAATACTCTCCTCATGGTTGCTTTGGTTTCCAGCAGATTTCTGTGATTGCCCGTAATTTGCATAGAAGACACCAACTTGCCTGCCAAAACTCACCATTTTCTCTCCAAGCTGTAGTGAAACTGGTAAAAGTGTGAAGCAAAACCAGGGAATGTTCGGCATCAAAGTAAAAGTTGCGCCCAGCCTCACAGCAGTTCATGAAACCGTTGTGAAAAATGAATCATTTTTTGACTCCGTGAACAAGAATTTGTGACTAATGCATTTCAGCAGGGAATATACTTCATGTCAGAAGCATGTATTCATTGTAGAGGAAGCAGGGGGGTGTCACCATGGCAACCAAAGTTTTAAAATACACTCCTGATCAAAATTTTAAGACCAGTTAAAAAATTGCAAGAATTTGCATTTTGCACTATTGGATCTTAAGAAGGTTCTAAGTAGAGCTTCACAATGCTAAATGAAGAAATCGGCGCAAGAGACAAAAACTTTTGAGCAGGGAATTTATTGAAAACTGCATTTACACTCAAACATGATTTTTTTCAACTGATCAAAAGTTTAAGACCATAGCTCAACCCCCCCCCCCCAAAAAAAACAGAAGTCAAAGTGCCAAAAAGGACTCAGTAATGAGTAGCTCCACCATTCTTGTTGATCACTTCAAACAATCATTTAGGCATGCTTGATGCCAGCTTTTCCAGGAGGCTAGTGGGAACGTTGCTCCAAGTGTTGAAGATGGCTTCATGAAGGGCATCCACTGTCTGGAACTGATGTCCATTTTTGTAACCTTCCCGTGCCATCCATCCCCAAATGTTCTCAATTGGATTTAGATCAGGGGAACATACAGGATGGTCCAAAAGAGTTATGTTATTCTCCTGGAAGAAGTCCTTTGTCAGGCGGGCATTGTGAACTGCAGCATTGTCCTGTTGAAAAACCCAGTCATTACCACACAGTCATTGCCACACAATCCCTCATGACCTCAGTCATGAGGGATGCCCGCTGTAACATCTCCACATAGCCAGCTGCTGTTTGACGCCCCTGCACAACCTGAAGCTCCATTGTTCCATTGAAGGAAAACGCACCCCAAATCATGATGCCCCCCCTCCCCCTCCCTGTGCTGTGTAGAAAACATCTCAGGTGGGATCTCCTTGTCATGCCAGTAATGTTGGAAGCCATCAGGACCATAAAGGTTAAATTTTTTCTCATCAGAGAAGACAACTTTCTTCCACCTTTCAGTGTCCCATGTTTGGTGCACCCTTGCAAAGTCCAAACGGGCAATTTTGTGGCATTGAGGAAGACGTGGCCTTTGAAGACGTTTTTTGGTTCTGAAGCCCTTCCCTCGCAGATGCCGTCTGATGGTTATTGGGCTGCAGTCAGCACCAGTAATGGCCTTAATTTGGGTAGAGGATTGTCCCGTGTCTTGACGGACAGCCAATCGGATCCAGCGGCTCAGTGCTGGTGAAATTTTTTTGGGTCTACCACTTGACTTTTTTGTTCCATAACCCTCAGTATCATTTAAAAAAAATGCAAAATGACTTCCTTACTGCGTGCAACCTCAGCAGCGATGGCACATTGTGAGAGGCCTTGCTTATGCAGCTCAACAATCCTACCACGTTCAAAGTCAGTGAGCTTTTTTGCTTCTGCCATCAGGAGGTCCTGACAGTGTAGAGACTTGACAGAAAATGACAGGGAATCCAGATTTTTGCACAGCTTTTGGCTTTTAAAGGCTATGGTCTTAAACTTTTGATCAGCTGAAAAAAATCATGTTTGAGTGTAAATACAGTTTTCAATAAATTCCCTGCTCAAAAGTTTTTGTCTCTTGCGCCGATTTCTTCTTTTAGCAATTTTTTAACTGGTCTCAAGATTTTGATCAGGAGTGTACATGGCCAGCCTTGTGTTTTAACCCAAACCGTGAAATTTTTCTAAACCTGAGTAGCTTTTAATGCCTGAACCTAACTAAATAACATGTTTGTAACCATTTTAAGTGACGTATTTAAAAATCATATGCAGTAAATGATGCGTGAAAACCTGTGAAACATACAGTATGTCTCAGACTCTGGCATGAAAGTCGAGATAACTTACACCCCCAACATTTCATGCTGCCGGCAACCTCCAGCAACCACTCTCTAACCGGTCATGCAATATACACTTTTCACTCACAACCAGTTGTTGCCAGATGTTCACTGGCAGGGCCCTAGACCCATGTGGCATGTGAGGTGTAACATGACATAGATCAGCCACACCACATGATACCCACAAGTTTTTAGAGAAGTACAGTATGAAAAGTTGAACATTTTTGTGATAAAACCCTCTTTTCACAAACAGGTAGGTAGAGGCAGAGAATTCTCCTGGCTTTGACTTGCATGTTTCCTTGATGAACATTGACATATTTCTGTCCACCTCAGCTGTCCTTAAAGTGGCTCTCATCATTGTTTTATATGTAGAATAAGTTACTAAGCAGAAAATGGATGGATGGAAGTTTCTATGCATGCCAGTGCTTTTCCACTCATTTTTGTGGTTACTTGACCTGCCAATTAGAGAGTCCAATCTCAGCACCAAACAACAGAGAGAAAAAGCTAGTTGAGCATTTAGGAGCAAAAGAAACAGATATTTATCAGGTGGCTGGAATCACATTAAATAATCACTAGTAACACCTTTTGTCGTGTCCTCTACATATGCTAACAGGCAGCCGCTTGCACCAAATCTCTTTATAATGCTATAAACTGTCATAGTTGAGTTTTACATTAAAAAAAAATATTAAATTAATATCTAAGTACACCTTGCCAATCCAGTTCTCGATTGCTAGCATGACAAACTGCTAGCATGAAAGCACTTTTGCGCCTTAAATCATGTGAGATGGTATTTAGGACATATATTGACTTCTTCATGGGTTTGAATCCACTGGCCAGCTAGAGCTTTTCTAAGTGTCTAAGTCTGCATATTCTCTGTGTGTCCTGTCCAGAGTGTACCCTGCCTCTCACCCTGTGACAGCTGCGATAGATGGAACCATTTCATTCAAAACAATAATTTAAAAATCCTATATGAAACTGATGCTGATTTCTTAATTAGGATTCTCTGTACTTACACCTCTTAAACACAGATGGATGGATGGATGGATTTTTACCCCTACCTGACAAATATCAGATATTGCTTGAAACATTACTAGGAGGATATCTGAGTGATGGTTGGGCCAAAAAGGCTTTCTGCTGCTCATACATGCTCTCTGCTCATGTAATAGCATCTTAGGCATGATGACATTTTTTCTTCAAATTTTAGCTGACTTAACCAAACCTGAATCATAGCAGAGGCAAATTAGGAAAATTAAATAGGGTGGATCATTTTTGTAAAGGTTACTTGTAACAGTGCTGGAAAGCAGTGACAACCACTGTTATTCTGACAAAGGTAAGTGCTCACACATGTCAGAGTGGAATATAATGACGGTGTATTTTTAGTTTAGGCAACTTGTCAGGTCACAGCTCAGCTCCCAGCTGAAATGCATGCTTTCCAGTTTAAGAAACGCTGACATACAAAACGAAAAGTGAGCAGAGCCTGGACCAGTGCGCATTGCAGTGATATCATACTGATTACAAAATAAGCTTTGAATGAATACCAATACAAATGTAAAACTCTCTATATGTGTGTGGACATCCATTCATAAAATAAAGCATGTGCTTTACTCCACACATAAAAAAAATGCACTCAGCTTTGTGTCTATTCAAATGGCTTTTGTGCTATATCCATTTAGAAGTTATGCTATTACATTTTTCTGTGTCTATTTATTGTCTGGAGCTTGTTACCCTGTGTGCACTCTGTTACTGCACTTGCTCTCCATTATTCCCATAAAACTGGCCTTTAAATCATTCAGGAAGCCTATTCAATTTCAAAAGTGAGTACCACGAAGGTAATTTAGAGGTTCCTGTATTGACCGACTGAGGATTTCTTCGTCCTCCTGCTTCCTGTGCTTTACATCTCCGATCTGATCAGCTGAAGATTTTAAACATAACACCCAGCATGCTGCAGTCCCACATGGTTGAGATTTGGTAATAGCTCTATCATCTATTTTACTCTAAAGGGCCAAAAGGTTGCCATGCCGTAATGAAGAGTTGACACAAGCAGCAGAGACCAGCAAACTCATCAGGTCAGTTTTTACAGAGGCCTTAAATCTAATTAGCACTAGGGTTATTTTCTCATAAACATCTGCTGAGGTTTGCAGACATCTGGCGCATGACAGTACCTTATCCACCATTTTGGACGTGTCAAGTGAAAAAAGGCACCAGTCACAAAGGCCTAGAGACTGGTCTGCAACCATCAGTCATGAAGAAAGATAAGTATTCCCTTACTGGTTGGCAAGCGGTTGCTGGAGGTTGATGGCAGTCTCTATAAAATTGATTGCTAAACTCCCATTTATGCAGACCAAGTGACCGGTCAGTGATCCCCTGCCAATCACTGGTTGAAAAACCTCCTTGCAGTTGCTTTGTTTGGTAGCAGGTTGCCACTGACTCATTAACAAACACTAATCTCCTAGCAGTAGTGAAACTGTGAAAACACAAACTGGAAACAGAGGACATTCGCCTTTAAAGTAAACATAGTAACTCAGTGCTGCAGCCCACATATTTCAGAAGGTGCTACTTTTAGTTTAAAAGCAAAGAGTATCCATTTCTGGTTTGTGTCGCACTTTTTCAAGTTTTACTACCGCTTGGTAGTGATGGTCAGATATAGTCTCAGGTTTGTCGTTGCTTTATGTGCACCCCCTGCTGGCCAAAACCTTTATTGTCATTTCAGCTATTTGTGATGGCCTCTTGGCTGTCAGTGTCAGCATTGGAATAATCACTGCTCCAAAGCCTTGGCACATAATGCCCCATCACTACTGCTTGGCCAGTAGTAAGCAAGAGTTTGCAGACAGGTCAGTGTCTTCCATGCAAGCTGCAGGCGATCACGACAAGATGCTAGTGACCAAAGCAATCACAGGGAGGGTTTTTTTGTGCAGCACCCTCTTTGTACCCAATTTCACCAAGCAACAGCCATCAGCCCCCAGAAGCCACTCACCAAACAGTCAAGAACAGTTCTTGGCCAAAGTGTGCACGACGTCCGTGCAAGAAAAGTCTTTAAGGTAAATTTAAGTCACTTCTGCACTAGCGTCACATGTTCATATTTTATATCTATTTGCTAAGAATAATCCGCACTGAAGTGGTGAGGCTCTTTAAAGCCAACTCCACAGTCAAGTGGATAGTTTCATAACTACCTGAGACCACACAGTCTACAAGGGTGGAGAGATGAAAATACACATCCTATTCAACTAGATGTGCTGTTCCACCTCTGTCTGTGCAGTGAATTGTGATTACTGACATCTGAGTGCCTCAGTGTATATGTATCCCGCTGCTTTGATAAAAGACAAGTAATGTAATGCCACTGCTTGAGAAGGATGACATCTTCATAACTTGGACTACTGAATTGTCAAAGAGCATTTGAAGTCTGGCAACTCTTAGGATGTCACCCTTTTGACTTTTCTACACCCAGCAGACATTTTGTCCTGAAATGTTCCATCCTGATTTGTACTGAACTCTGATGATCACTAATGTCAACTGTGGATTTGAACCTGCCTGTGCTGCAGAGTTTGTGCAGAGTCCTTCAGTCCTTTGTGGATATTACTTTGCAGCAAGCAGCATTTCGTGATACTTTGGACTTTCACTGCTGTTCTGTTCATCACAACCCCCCCTTCTCTCGTGGCATCTGCTTGACTCTCAGTTCTCATCATCTTTGCAACTCTTTTCAGCAACATATTGCATGTTATACAATAATGGGCCGTGAAATATAATAAATAAATAGACACTGGCATTCAACTCTTTACCCAGTTTGGCAACATTTTTTGTAAATAAACAGGGGTGAATGAGTTATTGGCCTACATACAAGCCTTTTCTGAGGCTGTTCCATAAACAGCTTAGCTCGAGCTAAAAGGAGAACCAAATTCATGACCGTCTAACAATCACAGATAAAGTAACACAAAAACACCCCATCACATTCACGTTTATATGCTAAAGTCACAATCAACTAATTTTGGTACTCTTTGTTACAAAATGTTCAAATGATGAATATTTACTTGGGGTGACTGTAGCTCAGGAGGTAGAGCAGGTTACCTATTGATCGGAAGGTTGGTGGTTCGATTCCGGGCTGCATGCCAAAGTATCCCTGGGTGAGAGTACTGAACCCCAAGTTGCTCTCCAACGCAAGCGTTGGAGTGTGAATGTTAGATAATAAAAGCACTTAGCTTAGATATTCATGGAAGTGCTTGTATGAATGGGTAAATGTGTTGTATAAGCACTTTGAGTGCTCAGACAGAGAAGAAAAGCGCTATATAAGAACTAGTCCATTTACCATCTCTTGCCAGCAAAACCTGTTACCCTTCAACATTTGTTCAATCTCTATTTAAGAAGTTCTATTTAGTCTGTTTCAACTGGAATTCATCTACAAATGCCACATAAACAGCTCTACGATGTATGAAAAGGCCAGGATATAAAAGATGACATATACAAGGTTGATTTATTAGAATGCTACAACCAGTCTGTTGCTTGTGCAGTCACACTGGCTGTGTTTAGGTAGTCCTTGACTTGTGATGCATTTAGATAAAATCATATTATCTGGATAAACCCCCATGAACAACTTGAGCTTATTATATAATAAAGTACATTTCTAACTAGGCAGCTCATTCTCTTTTTCTTGTACTTTCTTTAATGGTATAACACATTTTGGGGTCAACTTGAAAGAAAGGCAGCTGTGAAATGTGTGATCATTGGTCAAATAATTTCCTAAATTTTGCCAATACAAACAAAGGCAGTTGAATTTTAAGCATAGTTATAAAGATAAAAAGACATTTTATAAAAGTTTGACCCTATTGAAGAAGAGGTCAGAGGTCCAAAGTAACGTGATATTTAGAATCCTCATATCATTCCCTATATGCCTATATGTTGTCAATACCAACAATGGCACTAAGAAACATAGTTTTAAATAGCTCTATGGCATTATTATCACTTTGACCTTTAGATCAATCTATTGACCTTGAAGGAGAGGTCAGAGGTCAAATGTGACAACACTTGCAAGTTATAAGGCTTTTTGTCAATTTTGGACCAATAAACCATTAAGCTGGCCTTGAGGACCTTGGTGGATGTAAGACAGTTTTTAACATGGATTAACATGACCTCGCTCTACAACCTACCAAGTTTTATCAGAATTCATTCAAAACTTTTTGAGCGATCGTGTTTACAGACAAAATGACACGCATGAACGCAAAGGCTATCAAAAACATAACCTCCTTGGCAAAGGTAACAATGAAAGTGATAAAAGACACAGTGAGTACGGTAAAATATACAAAACAAATATATTCTTTTACTTATCCTTTTCGGGGTTACAGGGGAGCTTATCCCAGCTATCACAGGGTGAGAGGCAGGGTACATCCTGGACAGGTCACCAGTCTGCCGCAGGGCTATCGCAGAGAGACAGACAACCATTCACACCTATGGCCAATTTGGAATCACCAGTTAACCTAACCCCACTAACTGTACGTCTTTGGCCTGTGGGAGGAAGCAGGAGCACCCGGGGAGGACCCACGCAAACATAGGGAGAACATGCAAACTCCAGACAGAACGGTCACGGCCAGATGGTGGGTTCAAACCAACATTTCTTTTATTGGTGTTTGATTATTTACAGCATATTGGTGCAAAATGCTGGTTTCAGGTTCCCCCTGTGATTTTTTGCCTAGGGCCCCAGGAGACTCATTGGGTGTGGCAACACAGCTGCAGCTGATTGACATCAACTAGTCCTCATCATTTCTAATTGGAGCCCCTGAACTCCAGTTAGCAGAGTTCAGTGACTCCGCTATCTGTACTTAGCACTGACCAGCAGGACTGGTGTCAATGTGCCGCACCCATCCAGATTAGGGATGCAGCCTCCTAGCCCAGCTTAAGTGTTAGCTCATAACTTATGGGTGGCTCAGGGTGTGAGCCGGATGGCATATATGGTCCCGACCTGTCGCCATTTCCCGTGTGTCTTCTCCGTTTCTTCCCCGCTTTCCTGTCTCTCTCCACTGCTAATACTGTCAAATAAAGCTCTAAAATGGCCAAAAAATATCTTTAAAAAAAGTGTTAGCTCATAACTTGTCCAGATGTGGTTACATTCAGCTTCAGAAAACTAACATGGCTTCAGCCAAATAGCTAATGTTAAGGCTTTGAAGTGGGCGATGTAGCAGTAGGTGTGATTAAAATGAAAAAATACTGTGATTTTGACAAGACGGACAACCCAGTGCTGGCTGAAGCAACATGCCCCAACCTTGTAGCATCTGCCCTTTTCTCTGATCTACTGTCAAAATCTCTAATTAAACAGGATGGCATACAAAGTAACTTGGCCCCTGCTTGTCTGCTACCTGAGGAATAATGATATTAATATGTATCAAGGTTTACTGTAATGACACATTTTTAAAAAATGCAGCGGTGAATGCAGATCCAAAACCCTCTGTGAAAAGCTGCGATTAGGAATCCCGCAAATTTGTATGTTTTATGAGTTATAACTGAATATATTTATCACGTTACACTGGTAATAAGAAAATCACTCTACAAGACCACTTTCAAGAAGACAAGGCAGAGAAAATGACAAAACGCAGGTCGCAGCGGCAGGGTACAGTAACTATCTAATGGTACAAGACAGGTCAAGACAGATTACACAGAACATGACACGAGATGATCTATTGCACCCTGGTACTTTTTTGAAAAGTGCCTTTCAAGAGGTATGGCCTTGAAAAACTTCTCTCATCTATACTACAACACAGAGATTAGTTACTGAGATGTGTACTAAAGGGTCTTCTCTTATAGATTGTGGCTCATCATCGTCATTAATTTTCGCAGTGACCGATGGCAAAGACTAATGATGGAGGCCAAACTGGGCCACCTGGAAACAGGTGCTTTCTGTGGATAGTGTCCTGGTGGTTAAAAGGGGAAAAAATAAAAAATAAAAATCAGTCATTCTGAATTCATTCCACTAGCTGCTTGAACACTGTTAAAAATAGATAACATTTTTGTTTCCATCTGCCACAGCAAAATGCGTTTGTGATAAGGAATTATCTTATGCACGGAATCCAGCAGAACAGCAAAATGCCAGTGCTGCACGCTTGTTTTGTAAATCGACTTAGAAACAAGCTGCTTTATAAGTGAGCTGACTGAGCTAATATCTAATAGCTCTAAATGCTGCTGTTGTCAGAGGGGACATTAATAAGGAGAGGGGCTAGACGAAAACACAGACTGGAGGATTGCCGAGAAAAAAAATAAATGGCTAAAAAATTGACGTGGAAGAACCAGGAAGCATGAGAGAACGATGGACTCCGTGGTGGATGGAGAGCAGTGAAAAGACAAAGAACAGTGAGATGAAGTTGGGGGGGGGGTCTGGTGACAAAGAGGGATTGCAGCAGCAGTGGAAGAACAAAGTTTGTACGCGAGACAGCGAGAGAAGAACGAAGGATGCGACAATGAGGATGCAAGTGTGCACATGCAAGAAACACATATATCATCCTGATAGAAGAGAGGAACACAGCGAAATGGATAGTGAACTATTTAACCCAGCACAATGATGCTTTCTACTCAAGAGGGGTTGACATTTATCAAGCACAATACTGAAAGACCCGAGGACATTAGTGACTGATAATACCGTGTATTTCACCCAACGAGATCCTGTTAAGACGTTGTCTTGTCAGTCTTTGAAGTTTGGAAAAAGCCTGTTGGCATTTGTTCGGTACACTGGCAGGCATGATAACAGAAAGGTTGTGCCATTTTTACGAGCACAAGGACACAGGACTGTAGCACTTGAGGCCAGATTTAGCTCAAATCACCCAGTTGTTGGTGCATTTCAGGCCTTAACAAGGACTTTCACCCCCTGGAAACACAGTTGCTATATTTCATAAAAGTGGTTAGGGTGTAATATAATTTTCCTACAAATGCTTACTGATAGGTACACTAGAATAAGGGTTTAACAATTCACATTTTTACAGGAAAGAAGAAAGAAATTATACTTCTGGTTAAAGTGTGACCACAACTTCTGTTGAGGCGGACCCATGAAAACAAAAAAGCAGAGCTACTTATTTGAAATCGGACACAGATTCCTCTTTTGAATGCGCAAGAATAAAGCTGTAAATACACGTTTTATGATAGAAATCTGATGGAAATCAGTGAAGTCCAGCATTTCGTTTTACTCTCATCAGGTTAGAATGTTGAATGAACACGAGCTCCAAATCCTTGAGGTTGAAAACCTTTGGAAAGAAGACCAACAGGAAGGAAAGAGGAGCAGCAAACATTCACACATATGGACAATTTAGAATCACCGATTAACCTGAGCCCACGTATGTTTTCGCACTGTGGGAGAGAGCCGGGGTACCCGGAGAGAACATACAAACTCCACACAGAGAGGCCCCGGCCGGATGGTGGATTCAAACCCAGGACCTTTTTGCTGCAAGGCAACAGTGCTAAACCACTGCACCACTGTGCTACCCAGGGTTTTATTGTTTTGTTTTTTTTTTCAGTCAAAGAATAATGATTGGAGCATCAAGAAGGGTAAAACCATACTCAAGTGACCTACTTTGAAATTTATTCACACCACACTGTTTGGGAAGCTGGAATCTGTGAATCTTTATCTTTTTTTTTGTTTCCATACAGAACAATTCAATCAGCAGTTTCTACACCGTGTAATCGGTACTTTCTGGGGAGGAAGAAAGGGTCAGCACATGACCTTTCTGTTATGGGATGGCCTCTGACGGTCATACGGGACTCTTATTAAATGCTGAGACAAAATGTAAGTGGGAAATGCTGAGTTCTGTTTTTCTTTCCGCTCGCTCTTTCCATTGTCTCGCTCACTTCAAACATATGACCACAGGGATCTAATTAAGGCAGCCCCAGTGGTTCCTCTGAGTTAAATCTGTAACTTTAAGGTAATTGTCACACATGCAATCAAATGCACTGGCTTTACCTGAAGAGCCTCGACTCCCAAATACATTTTCCTCATTATCTGTGTACAGTGAGGTACATGTCTACGCTTGGGTCTTATCTCTATTGGGAACTGCTCCCCTCATGTTTGTCATTTTATATCAAGTTTTCTAGGTAAGTGTACGTTGCCTTCACTTATTGTAGGCATGGTATAATAAAAATGTACTACTATTACTACTACTAATGTACATACACACGTTTTACATACCAGGCTACACACACGTGATCCTGTTTTAAAATTAAAGCTAATCTGACCTTCTGAATAGCATTAAAAGTATCCATTAGCATTAAAAATCAGCTTTAAAGCCTCTGAAAATGTGTTCTGAAGAGCTAAAGTAGATTTTCTCCCACAGCTGCCTAAAATCTAATAATTTCACACATTATCATTTTTTATTCATTATTCTTTAAAGCCACAAAATGCACAGTTCCGTGGGAATATTTCATGGATATTATAGGCCACTAAATATACAGATAATCATGGTAAATGTCACTGAAGGCTATGTCTTACTGACATTTCAAGTATACCATTAAAGGCTAATGTGCGTTTCACATACTTACAGAATAAAATCCTTTCAGTGACCTTTGTTGTGGCTCTTCCTCCTTCTTGTCTCCGGTAATCTCTTTTTAATTTGCGGCTGCCGTGCACGAGGAGCTGTCCTTTTTCTTTCGAAGCGTTCTTGACATGCCAAAGAAGTCTTAGCCCACTTCCTCTCGAGGAAACCTCTGAGACATATTTTGATGATCTCTGACAACATTTTTACTCGTAGCTGACTCCGCTAAGAGCTTCTATTCATTAGCCCACTTTCTTGCAACAAAAGTAGAACTTCGACTGACTTTTCCATTGAAGCTTTGATTATATTCTTGCAAATTATGCTGCCAGCAGTTTAAAAAATAAGTGCTGGATTCGACTTCTATTCTAACAATGTGATAAATGTAATTGCAGTCAACCTTGCAATGCTTAAATTTTCAACAGAGATGTGTAGGCTACAAATAATTTTTACTAATTTTGGCATGATTTCAGCTTCCTCATCACTTATTAACATCAAATTAGTTTTTACTGTGTTCATTAAAATGCAGGCTTTCTGAGTCTTTTGAAAGTTGCCAATTAGCCCGCATAGTTCTGCTTCAATAAAGCATTTCAGATTACTTTCATTTGGCTTGTACAGAGCTTCCGACCTATTTTTTTTTTTTAAAGAACAGGTGGAAACTGGTAAATTGGTTTCAAATCTTTCTGTGTGATCTTTGAACCTGGGAAAATTGAAAATCATTTGGCAAGTGGAAGCTCAGTGTATATACAACAAGATCACCTTGCCAAGTTGGATCAAGGCTTAAACATTCCTCCTTTTTTTTTTTCTTTTTTTTCTCCTTAGATTTATCTATCAGATGCTCTTTAATCTTCTCCCCTTTATCTGCATCTGTTATTAAAGAGATTCATGGATTTGATGGATAAAATAAACGAAGACTCGTATGCCTCGCTGGAAATGCATTTTGTGGATTTTTTAATGAAATCCAGCTTGTTTTTTTTTTTCATTTTACTTTTGCAGCTGCACTAAACAGCATCACAAGTTCAACACAGTGCCCCTAATATACCACAGGATAACAGTTAACACTGTAAGCACTGAAAGTGAGTTCATTTCGCCGAGTGACATTTCCAAAATCTCCTTCAGAGAGCCCCAATTTTCACACCGATAAGTAGACAACTATAACCCAACATGTGGGCCCAGCCTTCCTGAGCTGTAATGAGTTTAAGTCCCTTTCTGGCCAACTGTGCTGTCTCATTGTTTGATAGCAGTGTTATCCACACTCACTTACCCTTTCTCTTAGGCACTACAGGGCCTCAGGGACTCAGCTCGTTCTCTGTGTTTACCAATTCCCACAACCTAGCCAGGACTCTTGGGGCACCTCTTGGAAATTACATTCCATAAGGTCCCCAAGACTATTTGGCTGGGTGGTAATAATTGCAAGGCGGGAAAAAACCTGAAGTGCAACTTTCCACATACACACTAAATGAAATGCTGGTGTGTAGATATATGTGATATATACTGGTTTTAACTTCAGGTACACCCAAGCTGGACAGGATGTTTTATTCCTGGGCTCACAAAGAGAACATTACACTGAAGGATTCTATTAAACATGCATCTGATTTTTGGAAACATGTAACCCTCTTTGAAGGTTAATTAATCTAAATGACGGCAGACCGAACAAAGCTGATTTCACACTCACAAGTTTGAGATCAAGCTAAGCAAATGCATCTAAAGGATGTTTCTCGAACATCTTTGTCACGCAGTGAAAAGGTGGAACCAGAATTAAAAGTTTTATGATGTCAGTTTATAATGTCTTCTGAATGTCCAGTGTTCATTTCCACAGCAAGAGCTTAACGTCACAGTAAGCAAGCACACGGATGACCCCAACTATTTTTAAACTGATGTGATGCAGTAACTAATCACAGGTTGAATTCTCGCACCTTTCTTGCACATCCATGCAGTGACCTGCAGTCTCAGCCAGACAAGTCAATCCAAAGAGAGCCACACGTCTGGTTACTGAACTGGATTTGCACAGATGTGGTCCTGGACCACTGCAGCCTATTAATGGACCCTGCTGTCATAATGGCAGCAGCACTGAAAACTTTTAACATTCAAAAACATCTGTGTTTACCCTTGCAACAGACTGGTGACCTGTACAGGATTTACCCTGCTTTTTGCCTTTTGACAGCTGGGATAGGCTCCTGTCCTCACATGACCCAGAGTTGAACAAGCGGTAGAAAATGAAAGGATGGAAGAGTTGTGTTTATGACTGCCCTAGCTAATCTAAGTGCAATAATCACTTTTAGCTGAACCCACCAACTGGCTACAAGTATGAGTAACTCCTTCTTTCCCCCCAGGCAGAGAATAACTATTATGAGCTGTGCTCTGCTCTATTTTGGTCACTACAAGCTCTCGATGGAAATGTCTGACTCTTTACCTATGAAATGATCTATCACTGCATATCAGTTTAAAAACTTCCATTAGTACATGCCTACATACACTCACTAACCATTTCATTAGGTACACCTCACTTTATACTACAGAACTGCCTTAATTCTACATTCCTCAGAGATTTTGGTTCATATCGACATGACAGCATCACACAGTTGCTGCAGATTTGTCAGCTGCACATCCATGATGAGAATCTCCTGTTCCACCACATCCCAAAGGTGCTCTATTGGATCTGGTGACTGTGGAGGCCATTTGAGTGCAGTGAACTCAATGTCATGTTCAAGAAACCAGTTTGAGATGCTTCAAGCTTTATGATATTATCCTTCTGGAAGCAGCTATCAAAATATGGGTACACTGTGGTAATAAGGAGGTAGACATGGCCAGCAACAATACTCAGGCTGTGGTGTTTAAGCGATGCTCAGTTGGTACTAAGGGGCCCAGAATGTGCCAAGAAAATATCTCCCACACAATTACACCACCACCATCTTGAAATGTTAATACGAGGGAAGATGGATCCATGCTTTCATGTTGTTTACATCAGATTCTGATCCTACCATCCTAATGTTACACCATCAGACTAGGCAACATTTTTCCAGTCTCCTGTGTTCCAGTTTTTGGTTCCTTGTGAATTGTAGCCTCAGTTTCCGGTTCTTAGCTGACAGGAGTGACACCCTGTGGGGTCTTCTGCTGCTGCAGCCCATCTGCTTCAAAGTTCGACATGCTGTGCATTCAAAGATGCTCTTCAGCATACCTTGGTTGTAGTCAGTGCTTATTTGAGGTTCTGTTGCCGTCCCGCCATCTCAAAGCAGTCTGGGCTGTTTTCCTCTGATTTCGGACTGAATTTGATTAATGATCCCTCACTTTTCCACTACATAACCAAGACGGCCACTGAGCGAGATGTGGTGGAGCTTTATTACCTTGTGACTGTTATAAGTACACCATCTGGTAATCACAGAGCACTTCATCCAGCCATACTTGCATGCACTGTGAAAACACTTACGCACTCACATTGCTAGTTTTGTCTCTATGGCATTTGTTGATGCATCTGATGACACAGAGAGAGGGTAAAGTGAATCAAAGCATATCTGAATGCTGCAAAACTAAATCAGTGACTTGAAAGACGCAAGAGGAACTGCAGAGTTTGGTGATAACTCTGTGTGGAGTCATTGCTCTCACATATAAGTAGTCACTGTATGTGACTATTTGTATGTGAGTATGTGAGTTAAAATAGAAAAAAACCCCTCTTACTTCAGCTTTAATGTGGAATGTATACATAACCATTTACATACCCCCCCCCGAATTATAGGAATCACTGACCTGATACGTTGCATTTGTAAAGCTGAATAAGTTTTTCCACTACTGTAGACAGTTTAATGTCTAACTTACTCCACCACATTTCCTCACATGAAATGCCAAATGTCTGTCTTTTTGACCTATCTCCCCGCTCTGAAAAATACAATGACTGACTGACAACACGAGCCAAAAGGTGTCAGGGGTGGAGGGCGGGTTGAGGGAGAAGCTGATAGAGTGAAAGGCCATTATTAGACTCATTCTGCATTTTTGGTGGGGAGCGGCTCTGGAAATTGGAATTGTGCAACCTGCCAGTGACCGATAGGAGCCCTTTCAGTGAAATAAATAAACCAAAAATAAATAGATAACTTGGGTTATTTTTAAATTAAAACAATCAATCAAAGGGAGGGTGAGAAAAAGAAAAAGAAGGCAGAGTGTGCCGAGGCTGCCCATTGAGACAGTGGTGGGGTTGTTATTTCCGCACCTGTGGAAGGACATAACTCAGGCGTGTGAGCAGAGCTGAATATGAATAAAGTCAGACACACTGGACACTAGCCATTATCTGCGACCGACATATGTGCAGTGCATAAGCTGTTGGGAGTGTTTTAATCTCAATGCAGCCAATGTCTCCTCTCACTGTAACATGTTATGGTGATGATATACATCATGAATTATGCACAGTGCAGGCTTCTTCATTTCTATCCTTCAGCCAACTGAACTTGAGATTCCCAGTCATATTTAATCATGTATACGGTGCCATTTTCCAATGAGCAAAACAACACGGATACTAGAATCAATGCTGGATTTTGAATAAGGTTTTCTGGGATACCTTTGTGCTTCCCTCTGTGGAGAATGTGTAATATAGAAACAAGAAAAGGGTGCTGGGATTAATTTTAGCAGATAAAGCTGCATCTATTTTGCTATAATGGAGTCCCATGTGCGACCTTATCACCTTGTCACACATTCGCCATAACAAGGCGGTTGATGTTATTGTAAACAACTGATATTGTTAGTCCCCTCAGCCTCCTGTCCTCTCCATTCAGCGCGGGCCTAATTAAGGCTGGATTTAGATGGTGGCATTTGGGTTTGTGTGGGCTGAACGATGCTTTCTGGTAAATGACCACATCAACGTGATGATTCCTCACTCTGTCTTACCCCAGCCCCCCCCCCATCCTCATCCTCCACCTCTTCCTCCCTTTTCCCTTCCTACTATGTCTCCTTCTATTTCCCACCAAAGCTGTGATTCAGCCGGTGATCCATGCAGATGCGAGGGATCCACACGCTGCGGCCTGTCTAATTGTTATCATATTTTGTCATCTGCGGACTGTTATTTTAGCCAGCTGTTAGGGACGCACATAAATACCCGCTGACGTTTATTGAATGTCAAAGGCCACTGGGCAGCTGATTGATTTTGACCCCTTTTCGGTGATGTCAGAATGTGATTTGTTGCCGCATCATGGCAATCTTAAAAAGCTATTTTCTCCGCCAGTGGAAATACTAACTATCACTCTGAGAGGAAAGCGAGACTCGGATAAGTCCAAAATTAAGATTAATGGGCATTTTAGGAAGCCTGCCAGAAACTATGAAGATATTTCTTGGATACATTTAAAATAGAAAAGAGAATGTCACAGACGGCAATAATTAATAGATTTAGGGTAAAACTTTAGAGAAAGGGCAAGGCCTTTGTATTAGCAAAGCTGTGTGTTCAAGCATATAATAACAGAGAGCTTGGAGCTAACAGCACATAAAATAATAGCCCTGTGGATTAGTATCCAGACTTCGCCTGATTTTTCTATATTTCTGTAACTTTCTTTTATTAACATTTGTCAATTCTAAAGTTTTACATACCAAAACATAATAAAAATTATCTAAATGCAACCTGAGATGAACAACCCATGACATATTGCACTGTCATTATTTGATCAACAAAAATGGAGCCAAAAAGCAGAAGCAGTGTCTGAAAAACTAATTACACCCCATGATTCAATAGCTTGTAGAACCACGTTCATCAGCAATAACTTGAAGTGATGGGTTTTCTGTGTGACTTCATCAGTCTGTCATGCCGTTGTGGAGGAATTTTGGCCCACTCTTTGTCCAGTCTCTTTGGCCCAATCATTGTCCTGTTGCATGACCTGAAACGGATGTTCCAGGAAAACTGGAACATCCATATATCAGATTTGGAAAATGAAGGGCCAGGTTAGCATAACCCTAAGCAGCACGTTAGGTGACGAGTTTTTGACTCTAGAGTACTTTGACTGCCAGACAGACGGCCTCACATTTGGCTCTAGAATGTACTACGGTATGCAGAGGAATACACTGACTGCGAGGTGCAAAGGTCCTGTGTCTGTAAAACAAGCCTAAATCATCACTCCTCCACCACCATTTTGTATCGATGGCATTGTGTTAGCACACACCCGAATGCTCCAGACCAGCAAAAACTGACAAAACTACTGCTTTTATGGTGATGCTCGCACTGGCTGATGATCAGTTAATGTCGTTTGTTTTAGCTCATCGCAGACTGTAATTGCTAAATTTTTAAACGTGCTAAAGACCAGATGATTTTTATTATGACCTGATACGTAAAACCTTAGACTTTAAAGAGGCTGAGCTTTCTTTTTACCAGGATTATAAAAACTCATATTTGATATCTGAATAGCAGATAACTGCATTTATTAGTCATGATTTTGTGAACAATGTACAGTACAGTGTTAGATTGGTCAGCGAGGTCAGCACTGACATCACAATAGGAGACAAGTCTCACTTGTTATTTGCCGCTCAATGCAAAACAATTATTTCTGGGCAGACACTGTATGGATGAAAACTATTTTTAACTGCAAACACATTCAGTTTGAGTGGCGTCACAACACCCAATTAATGGTCTGACCTATGTATGCCTGTTCAAACAAACCATTATTTTGTTCTTATACTGAACTTCTCTCTACAATATCAGAGTATTTATGAGATCAGTAGGCTTGACTCTGACTTTTTTGGGCAAAGTTGAACTTCACTCAAAACAGAATACACAACAAAATATGTTGGTCCTAACCCCTTTCTTTTTACCAGTAGAATTGACCCATAATTTCACTCTCTTTTTTGTAACCATGTTGATCGTGCAGTCATCATGTCTGCACAAAACTTTTATTAAACTGTCAAAGGACAAAATCAAGTTTACTGTGAATACCCATTTCGTGTCCGATCGATCTGTACTGTGTGAGGATGGAAACAGCGAGAGCCAAAGTGAGGTCTGACACGCTGATGATGCTTTTGTTCTAATGGACTGAGTAACAGTTGGGAACTGTCCACTAGATGCTTCAAAGTAACCTTTTGCTTTGATAACAGCCCACTCTCGCTTGCTCTCAACAAGCTTCATGAAGTAGTCACCTGGAATGCTTTTCCAACAGTTTTGAAGGAGTTTCCTCATATGCGCACAAGGATGCTTTTCTTTTACCTCATCCCAAACCATTTCAAGTGGGTTTAGGTTGAGTGATTGCGGGGGCCAGGCTGTCTGATGCAGCACTCCATCACTCCCCCCTTTTTTTGGCCAGATAGCCCTAACACTGGAGGTGATGTTAATTGGCAATTGCTGAGGATGGTAACTGTAACAAACTCATCCCCTGCAGAAGAGAGTTTTTGGTCTACCTTTCATTTGGTAGTCTCCATTAGAGGCAGTTTCATCACCATGTTAGATGGTTGGTTTATTTAAAGACCCACACATCTTTGATAAATGATGGACTGCTGCTTTGCTTTCTTTATGAGCTGAATTTCACCAATTTACACTTGCCAAAAGTTAAATGTTAACACTGTGCAATCAATGCAAACAGTGAATACTTTCTAAGCTAATCTAAAACAGGAAACGTATATTGTCTTGTGGCCCTGTGATGGACTGGCAACCTGTTTGGGATTTTCCTTGCATCCAGCCCCCCTTCAACACTGAATTGGATTAATGTTATAAAAATGAATGAATTGATGGATGGACAGACCCTTGACTGGTTGCAAATTTGTGGCTGATACTGCACATTGAAAGAAAAGCTGACAGAAGAGACAGAGTAGCATTTGTATACATCCATATATCAGATTTGGAAAATGCCAGTTTAACGTAACTCTAATCAGCATGTTAGGCAAAGAGTTTTTGAAACAACCCGTAGGGTGTTTCCAGTGGGTGTAAGTAGTGGGTGTTTCCACTTTTAAGAGCATAAAGGTCTGTGATAGTGTGGTAGGAGGTAGTTGAGGAGGACCAGGCATAAACACACCTAACTTTTCTGAGAAGGAACATTTTTATTTTTTAGTTTTGCTTTAATTTGTGAAGTGGTTCTGATTAAACAGAAAAATACTTCAGGGTAGGGTTAAGTATTAGGAAAAAAAACACGTTTGCAACATTAAAGTCTAATTTTCTAAGTACTGGCGCACATTTTACATGCACTTATTTACGCGGCTGCTGGAGGTCCCCCGACTTTAAAACGCAACTGTGGGTCATAATCACAGCTTGCACAAATGGCCCATGCAGTCATTTTCTGTGCAGAGACAGTATCCAAGTGGTAGGTGACAAAATGCAGTGACCACTTTGGCAATTTTTTTTCACTTTCTATGTAGTGCCTGACCAGTTCAGTTATTAAAGCCGAAAAGTGTGGGTAGAGCATTTATTTTCTGTTTGAGAGGTGATGGGAAGAAATAAAAAAAAAAGGGACCTGCCTTGGAATTACAGACAGACACTTTACGCACAGAACAGTGTTTTATCAGGACTTTGGACAGCTTTGTTTCTTCAACTTCTTGCCCTTGAAAATATCATTAAGGCCAATCAATTGTGCAGCTGGTTGAAAAACATAGGACAACACAAACTCAGGCAAGCTATTACCTGCGCATCCACCCATGTAGTATCTTTTATCACTTCTTCCTTCTGCAAGAGGCAATAAAAGGGGGAGACCAAATGACATTTTAGAATGCAGATTAATGAGCACAGGAGTGTTGAAAGAAGTGACGATGGCACGGGGGTCAAGCATGTAATGACTGCTTTTAAATTCAGTGGTATCCAACAAGGTAAAACCTTGTGTGTGTGTTTGAGTGCTTGGTTCATTGTCCCCTCTGTCTTTAAAAAGCGCTCTGATTGTATTTAGCATCTGCCATTTTTCAACTTAGTATCGGCTTGTGTCTTGATCTCATATCTTCGTGAGTCAGCATTTTAACATGCAAAAAATGATGAATAATAAACAAATCATGGTTGCTAATGTAACTTTTATTGAAATATAAGATATTAAATGCACACATGGGAGATTTGCAAAAGTTTTGATGCCATCAAAACATAGAACTTCACTGTTCTGCACCTTCTTCTTAGTTAAAGATACTGTATGCTAGTCAATTAGAGAGAATTGAGAAATAAAGTGTGCTAGTAGTGGTACTAAAACCTTCTTTTTTTTGCCTAGCTGACAACATTCAGTTTGAGTCATACAGGCCTAGAGACCACTCAGTGACCCCATGGTCAGTGATGGCATAGTTACCTTGAAAAAGTAATCCAATTACTGATTACGCCTTTAAAAAGTGACTTGATTACTTAATTTTGAAAGTAACTAAGTTAGATTAAAATTTACTTTATTAGTTACATTCAACAGCTGCCGGTGTTGTGCCAAAAAGTGATCGTCTGCCATAAAGTGATCCTGATGTTTCTGTGTGCTTTTATGTGTAATGTCTTTGCTTATATTGGTAAATAGAGTGCAGTCAACATGATTTATGAAGGGCTCATATATAAAATGAAGAAATAACCTGTTTTTCAAGAATCTTTAGGAGTCTGTGTTATTGTACCTACATTATAATCAGTCCAGTGCTTTTTGGCCACTTAACATATCTTTATATAACTGTGATGTTATATTTGTTGTAATTTCTGCAGCCTTCTGAGCCAGATTTCTGTTTAAAAAGACATTTTTAATGTCAATGACAGTTTCTACCTTCATAAAAAATGAATGTATAAAAGTCAATTTGCCAAAAACTGATTTCAGCTTCTACCTTGTGATAGAAATGCTGTTTCTCACTCAAAATTACTTGATATCAATTATGAGAGATATGTTTGACATATGTTTCACAGATTATAGGTCAACAAGTCATTTACAGCCATTTAAATACAGGCAGTCATATTTTTTGGCAAATACCGAAAATGTCTTTTTGACAGACGATCACTTTTCGGCACAACACTGGCAGCAGTGAGATGCAGACTGAAACCAGATAGAATTCACCTTCAAAGTAAAACTTGTGCTTCAAGTTTAACTATTGTTCGGTGGTAAGTTAGCATCTGTTTGCAGACAAGTCGCCATGTTTTGGAGCAGCAACCTCTTTGCAAATCTTTTCACCTATTAACTGCCAACAACCTCCAGCAACCACTCAAAACCAGTCAGGGAACACTCTTTTTTCCCTACCGGTAGCCGCCGGGTGTTCACCAACCAGTATTTAGGCCTGTGTGAAAGAGACGTTAGATAGATAAGTATCTCCATATGTTCAATACTTTAAGTGAAAATAATAGAAGCATGTCTTTAAATTCTGTAAACCATTTGGCCTCACAGTCAACATTTTACCTTCTAAGCTAGTATAGACATCAGATGTCTTCTTTTGAAATACGTCTTCTTAGGTTCTGTGAATATCTGTGCAGTTGCTAGTCTGTGAATGCACAGTTAAGTCAGACAGTAAGATTCAAACTTTGCCATTCTTCTCCAAACTTGTGTGTGACTCATTGTTTGCTCAGAGAGTCAGCTCCAGAGAAAGGTGCTGCCTTTATAGCACCAGAAAAATGGGCCAGTCTTCCAGCTGTACCCAGTGCAGGTACGATGCGAGGGAGACGAGAGGCAGCCCAGTTGTGCTTGGGAGTCTTCTCCCTTTTCTAACTGTAATAAGACAGAAGCTTTTATACTCTGTAGAGTAGGATGAAAATAGACACGTGTTAGACAGGAACACTTTAATCTTTTCCTCTCTCCCTCTTCCCTTACTCCTTCTGCCACTGACACACAGCTGAACAATGTCTTGGGATATAGGAGTCTGGGATTTGAAAACCTATATCTGCTCTACGAGACAGAACTGGATCCCGCTCTTCTTTTGTGTTTTGCTGCAGTCATAAATTTTGCATGTAGGAGTACGGGGAGCGCTGCTTAGTGAGCGAGCCTCGGCAGGCTGTGTGCCGCGCCAAGAGAGGGTGGCTGGGGCTGCTATTAAATAGCACCACAGTGGTTCTCAGGCTGCTCAGGGAGAAGAAGGCATTTCTGTGGGAGGCAATTGGTGTGCAGCGAGGAGAGTGACCACATGCAATCTGTTCAGTACAGCGGCGCTGGAGGTGCAAGCCAAAGCCTTGTTTGGTATTCAAAGCAGCGGGCCTTAATGCATTGATCCGTGAAGGGACGGGCTACACAGACAGAGTCGCACACGAGTATAAATCCACAGCCAGCAAGCTTTTAGGTGGTAATAACACTGACCGAAGAGGTGCATATGCCTACATACAAAGAACCTGAGCAGAGGATGCGTGTTCTTAACCTTAGATGCAGGTGCAAAAAGTGCAGTCTCCATGCATAAACATGCACTGCTGCATGTGTTCTGAATGGACGCACACATACACACTGAAGAGCCAAAGGATAAAGGTGTCCCTTGCTTTGATGGTAGGTGGTCTTATTTGTGCTGCTGCAAAAAATTAAATGTTTTATTTTGTGTGTTTGTGTTATTGCCTATGTGTGTGTGTGTGTGTGTGTGTGTGTGTGTTAAAGATTCATCAGGAAAAACTGCCCTGCACTGCTTTCTCTGCTGGTTGCAACTGACATCCCTCCCACACAATCTCCCTCTTTGCTACTATCTCACACACACTCCCCATAATCAAAGCTTTTCTTCTCCCTCTCTCTTGCACATGCACACATATACACACATATACACACATACACACACACACACACACACACACACACACACACACACACAAATACACACACACAAACACACCAATGTTTGCTCCCGTCCACCTTTCAAAAGCAGAAGAAAGACGAGCGCGGGAGAGGTGAGAGAAGGAGGTCATAATATTCTGTGTGATCCTGCCTTCACATCTTTGCCCTGCCTTCTTCCACCCTCCCACGGGATCATGGGAAATAAATGACGGCCTTTCCCTTTGCAATAGCTTAGCCATGATCGAAGGTGATGTCAACCTGTCTGCCGGTGAGGGGAGAGTTTGGTGGGCCATGGATTAGTGTGCCAGGCTGGGTGTCTTAGTTTATGAGCAGCTAGGAAAAATGCTCCATTTTTTTGTCCACAAATTACCTCCTGGCTCTCCTCTCCTCCCACCCATGCCGGCCTGGCTGGATTTATTGCACCCAGAAAGCACCCAGTGCTAAGAATTTACTTAGGAGGGCTCAGTTTCACTCTTTGGCTGAGTTTTAAAGTGTTTGTTTTGAGAAAGTGAGAGAAATACAGTAGACGTGCAAGAAGAGTATGCAAAAGTTTGAAAAGGAAACTGTTGATTTTCAAATTCAAGACATGCTATTAATGTTGGCCAAAATATACATGGATGTTTTTATATAACCTTCTGGATAGCCAATCATATTCTTTGTATTTACATGCAGTACTTTTGGTCTTGTGGTATTCTGCCTCCTGCCTATATTGAGCTAATTTTTCAAAATGCACTCTGCAGAGCAAAGAACGGAGGTGGAGACAACAAAAAATAAACATGGTGGGTTGACATGTCATGAATACATGCCTCTCAAAATTTTTTCACTCCACTGTAGTTCAGCACCATGTGTAGATCCCATTGTACTTTGCTGGGGATTGTTGCTATGGACACCCCTCACTGCATTAAATGGAACTTTATTTAAGACACCTCCGCAGACTAACGCAGACTATTCGCTCTGGCAGAAACCGTCATTTTGAACATCCGAACCAGACTCCATCCATCCTGTTCCACTTATCCTGTTCAGCGTCACGGAGGACAGACAACCATGCACACTCACATTCACACCTATGGGCAAGTTCGAATCACCAATTAACCTAACCCCAGTAACGACTGTGGGAGGAAACCCACGGGTAGAACATGCAAACTCCACACAGAGAGGCCTGGGCCAAGGTGGATTTGAACCCAGCCCTTCTAGCTGTGAGGCAACAGTGCTAACCACATGCTGCCCTCCCAAATTAGACTTAAAAGACAAAATTATTTTCATTAAAGTCAATTCTTAAGTGCACTGCCCAATCAAAACAAGTCACACACTCAAATATTTCATTGGACCTCCTTTAGCTTTTATGATGGCACACATTCTCAGTGGCATTATTATGATGAACTCCTGCAATGTCACATTAATTTGCATCCAGAGTGGCATTCATCTTTTCATTAAGATCTTGTGGTTAGAGTTGGACTGCTGTGTCTCATGCTCCCTGAACCACTCTTTCACAATGAGTCCTGGCATTGTCATCTTGGAATATGCCTGTGCCATCAAAAAACAAAGAATCCACTGATGGAAAAACCTCATCATTCAGTATATCCAGGTGGTCAGTTGACTTCGCTTTTTGTGCGCATAACATTGCCCGAACCTAGACTTGACTGCCCTAAGTGACTACAGATTATACCACTGTACCCATAGGGTTGTATGGTAGGCATTAGGCAAGATGGGTGCAACACTTCATCCACCGCTCTTCTTATTCTGATGAACCCATCACACTGAAATGGGGTAAATCTTCATCAGACCGTATAACCTTTTTCCATCACTCCAGACTCCAATCTTTATGGTCTCTAGCAAATTGAAGCCTTTTCCCGATTAGCCTCACTGATAAGTGGTTTTCTTAAGGCTACACAGCTGTTTAGTCCCAGTCCCTGAAGTTCTCTTCAGATTGTGTGTGGAAATGATTTTACTTTCACGATTAAGCATAACCGTGAGTACTACTGTTCATTTTTTTTTTAATTTCAGGTTTTAATAATGTATTGGACACTTCTTAACCCAGTTTTAGTAGCTTCAGCAATCTCCTTAGGTGTTTTCTATGCTTGACTCAGGCCAGTAATCTGACCCTCCTTAAACAGAGTAACATATTTCCCATGACCACAGGATATGTCTTCTGACATGGTTGCTTAAGAAATGAGAAGCTACTCACCACATAAGTTAGGGCCGAAACATACTGATGACTGCAGTGATAAGCAGTGGAAGCCTCTTACCTATTTGCTTAGTTGAATCCAGGTGGTGACTTCTTGGCCAGTAGTGCAATAATTAGCTTTAAGAAGAAGCATTAATTACCATATAAATTAACATTAGAAACATGCAGTCAAACATACATATGCCACCATACTACCAGCAGCAGCAAAGGCTAAAGGATTTATATGTTTTCCATCCATTCTTATGAATGCCAAACTCCAGGATAAACTAAACCACATAAACTTGGAAATAGTGATTACCTCATCAAGGTCAAAAGTCAGTATAGCCTTGCAAACACATTTTTGGTATAATTTAAGAATTCATAACTATAGCAAAATTTCATACAAATGTCAAATAGTACAAAATAAAATAACATGACATTTCAATTTCCAAACATCAACTGTTCAAGGATTTAGTAGTCAGAAGCATACAAACACAAGGAGGGACATTTTGTTCCTCCTCAATTTGCTGTTACTGCAAAAAACAAAACAAAAAAACCAACAAAAAAACCCAGTTCAATTTGAATTTAATATATTGCTTGAGTTAAAGTTAGACTGCTAATTATATGCTAAAAGGTTATCATGGTGCCAAAACCATGCTGCCTGAGCGAAAACCTGACTCCTGCACCTCTTGCTGGATCTGTTTTCAGACTCTGGAAAATTTAGCCTTTGATGAGAGACTTCGGCCTATCACAGGTTTTTTTTCAGACCACATATCAGGTGAGTAATATGAAAAAGTCCATAGAGGTTGCAATTGGTCAAGCACAGGGCACGCGCTTGGCAGTGTGTGGCTTGAGTCCCACGTGAAGTCCAAATAAAGCACCGTCTTATTTTCTAGCAGTATGAAGTACATGCACATACCCACACTCTTCCAGTGTCAGAGACTTAGAATAGAGAGGAAGAGCTGCAGGAGGAAGGCCGTCTATTTTCAAATTCTGGCACTTTTAGTCTTTTCTAGATTCTCTGCACGCTCCTGTTTTAATACACAACGTTCAAACTGTTATTCCATTTTATGAGCAATTCTAGCATTTTGCGGGACAACAGGGAAGGGAAATTTGCAGCAAACTGAGACAGAGCGAGAGCACTGTGTGCAACAATCACACTTGTTCTACACCGCAGAGTCAAACACCGCACACACAAATAGTACAAAAAGACATGAGGCCTGATCAACAGGTAAGCTTCACATGCTACAGGAAATACTCTCGGAGCTTTTGGAGCATGTTCTAACATCAATAAGACTCCCCCCCCCCCACTCTTCAAGCCTGTTTAATACTAGAAGAAACACTTATCCATGTGGAAGCTGCGGAAGTGCTGCACAAATGGATAAAAGTCCTAATGGAAAAAGAGAGAAAAATAAGAGCTACGCTGATCTTCATTGCTTCCAGTATGTTTATTAAAACTTTTCTGTCGCTCTATGAACGCACTGGGAGTAGAGTCTGTGTGTGACACAGCTGCAGCTGTCTCTTTCTTTCGGCTCCTGAAACTATGCTGCCTTCAATCAAACAGCACAAAAGCAGACAGTAAAAAGGATAAAGTCAGAGATGGAAATCCATTCTCCATTCACTATGCACAGCCTGTAGACAGGGGAGGTGCTTGACTTCAGTTCAAGGATTCTCTGCAGACAGCTTGTGAGTAGTTGCTCCATTTTTCCATCCATAATGCTCATCTTTATATTAGGAGTCGAACAATTTATTAAGATTAGATGTAACTTTAATGATCCCTGTCGGGAAAATGGGTCATTGCACTAGCAAAAAATAGTGTGACAAGAGAAGCTACTGAATGCTATTAAAAATTAGAAACAATGAAGCAGTGGTTGATTGCCATGCACAGGCTGAAACTGAATGGAAATTCCATGCACTGGGTTTAAGTGTTATTCTTGATAGTATGTAATTCTCATCAATTGACAGTTTTGTACAGTCTATACTGTTGACTTTATATCTGTGCAACCTTTTAAATTCAACACTTTAAGAGCAGTTTGGGAGACAAAAAAAACCCCCCAAAAACTTTAATTCACAGAGTAAACTGCACAGCACTGATCACTTTAACTGAATGTGCTGCAGCCAGTTTTGGTGTTCTTACTCAAGAAACTGTGACATCATCACCTGCAAGGATTAAAGTGGGATTTGGCAGGTGGGGGAACCGGGTGAAGCGGTGTAGTGTGGGGTAAAGAATCACTTAGAAATAAGTCACATAATTTGTTTTGTGAGCTCCAGTAGCTTTATCTTTGTGTGCATGCTGTGATCAGCTGACCTCTGCTGCCGCTCTCTGTGGATTTACCCAACTGAAGTCAGCAAAATATAAGCAGGTGTTTCATGAGCTACATGGATGACTTACAACCCCTGGATAATATTAAGCTAGTGTAAATGGAAGAATTTGGTCAGTGAATCTAATCAGCATGATCACATTAAATGTAAACGGATGTCTGCTACGCTTGATCATGAACACCACAGCCTGCTGTGTACTGTACCAGTCCAGCACAGACTTCACCACAATACTGCAGACTCACAGGTTTAACCTGCACCAAACTGCCTAGTACAGTTTGCTTTGCAAGAAATACAAAAAAAAGAGTAATTTCAACAATGTATATATCTAATATGTGATTTAAAATCTCTAAATTTAATTAGGACATCAAATGTAAGCTTTAAATTCCCAGTCTATCAAATTACAATTGCTAAGCAGTCCTGATGTTCCAAAATAATCTTTCACCTTGCTCTTCTGGCCTGTCTTTCCTTACATCTTTCTCCATCTTTCAGTTTCAAACATGTTTTTTTTTCTCCCTCTGGGAAATGCAGCAACTGTACCTTTAGCAAGCTGACACATTTTGTAACAAACTGCACAGAAAGTTTGTGTTTGCCAATATTTGTTGAGCTGTTTGAAAAGTTAAATTTCAAATTGCCTGCCACTTAAAAAACACTCCTCTGTTTATGCTTGCTCCTCTTCTGTAGCACTCGCTAGATGCTGAAGCATGGGACTGCAGCTTGGTATTGTGGTCATTATTTTCTTATTACTGAGAAAGTATCTCCATGCTATCACTGAGAGCAATGGCAGGCTTCAGCACATGAAAAAATAACATTCCAAACCAATAAAGTGGGTGAATATGCCATTTTGGCCCACTTTAACCCAATGCAAGTAGGGTAAGAAGTAGAGTTTGGTTTCATAGAATCTGAAGATTGCTCTCTTATTCACAGGGTTGACAGCAGGTATAGCTCTGCATGTTTGATTTGATTGTTTTATGCTCGATACCGTTCCTGATGCAGTTCCAAAGGGATTTGTCTGGGATTGAACTGCGGATCTTTCACTTGTTAGGTGAATGGGTGAATCACTACACCGTGGATGTACCCCCTTTTCATAGAATTTATTGATATCCATCCATCCATTCTCTTCCGCTTATCCTGTTCAGGGTCGGGGGGGGGGCTGAAGCCTATCCCAGCTGTCATAGGGCGAGAGGCAGGGTACACCCTGTACAGGTCTCCAGCCTGTCACAGGGCTAACACAGAGAGACAGACAACATCCACACTCACATTCACACCTATGGGCAATTTAGAGTTTCCAGTTAACCTAACTCCAGTAAGTGCATGTCTTTGGACTGTGGGAGGAAACCCACGCAGACACAGGGAGAACATGCAAACTCCACACACAGAGAGAGATTGATATAAAACACCAAAATGAAAACGATATTGACATAAAGATAATAAATATATAAATAAGGGAACCCTTAAATCTTATATCTTGCTGAATGAAATATTCAAGTTGAAAATCTTTACAGACATATTGTGTAGTACGCTGAGAACAAACTCATGTAACAATGGTCAGTGGAAACCAAAGTCATCAACCCTTTGAGGGCCAAAAAAAAAATCCCAGCAAAAATCCAAGATTATTACAGTGTTTCTTTAATTTTTTTGAGCCATACATCTGAGACTACATTTGAGACATAATGTCCTCTTGTTTCTGAAAATTTGTCTATTTAGCATGTGGCTGAAACAAAAGCTAACCCTTGCTATAAACTGGCTGCTGTAGAGCTCCCTCAACACAGACAATGATTGTTTGATTAATAGCTCCAATGTGATAACTGAATTTTCAATTCAGTTCAATTTTATTTATATAGCGCCAAATCACAACAGTCACCTCAAGGCGCTTTGTATTGTGGGTAAAGACCCTACAATAATACAGAAAAAACCCAAAGGAACGGTAATGCCTTATATTACTGCGCTACAGAGAAATGTGAGGTCATCACAGTAATAATGGCCACAATAGTCATATATTCATACTGTACACTGTGCATGGAAATGACCGACTTTGCCACTAACATTGAAAAGCATAGTGTAGAAATGTTGCATTTCAGAATCAAACAACCAGCCAGAAAATATCAGAGATTTGACTCAATTACAATTTTAAGGTTTACGAGAGGAAAAATGGTTTTTATTTTTAAAAAAGCCAGCTGTTCTTACAGTTGTTAAGCTCTCTTCTGAACCCTTGCAGTCAGGATTTATTTCACAGACAGGTGACAAAATAAAGGATAAACCTTCAAAAGAAAAACAAAAATCTGAATCATAATAAATCCAGATGCTTCTATGCAGACCAGAAAGGGTCACTGATTGCTATGAAAAGATGCAAATCATTTGCCGTGACCAAACAAACACCTGCTACATATCAGATTCATCCAGCAGTGACAAAGCAAATGAGCAAAAATCTTTGAAAGAATATCCTCCAGTAGAGACTTGTAGAGCTTAGGCCGAGGAGTAAAGCTGTGCTTGTCAGTTTATGGCAATTTTTCTTCTTTAAATTTAAACCGTGTACACTATTGATGCCACCTTTTATGTCCCATATCTGCACCATATACTACTCTCTATAAACACTGTAGTTTACAATCTGACAGATGTTACAACGCAACTAATAACAAATGATTGAGTTCTCTGTTTTGGACACAAAGGCTTTCCATACATCTGCAGGTCACCGCTGTTCAGATGGCTTGCTTTTGGTCAATAGTTTAAAGGCCTTATGCTCAGAGCTATTTTTTTTTTCCTGTATTGGGGTTTATATAACATGCAATGCCTAGAGAATTGTTAATTACAAGGCAGCACCCCAAAGTACATATTTTCCTGCCATATCTTTCTGTCAATCAGCACCCATCTGTCCCTTCAGCAACCCTGGCACCCTCCTTTTACAAACCTCTTCAGTGCCAGCTCATCCCTATCGCAGCTCCATCAGACGTCTACCACCGCTCCAGCGAGAAGCCACGCAGCCATCCAAGTGAACCTAATCAATTCCTCCTTCAATGGAGCACAATGCGGCCGTTAAAGCCCCTCGCCCTGCCATCCATCCTGCCGCTGCTCACTGCAGCAGCAGCGTCCGTCTGCACCACACAGATGGGCCTCTGCTCTGCCATGAAATAAGCTTTGTGCGTGTGCTCTACACACCGTGCACGAATGTGTGTGTGTGTGTGAGACGCACAGCAGTAGCAGGTGATGGTGATAAAAATGTGTGATATATTCTAGGGGGCTACAAATGAGAGTCACCGTAAGACAAAGCATTGTGGTTTCACATTCTGCTCTATCAAACTGAAGGTCCCTCCGCTTCATGGATGTGTCAGTCACTCGCACTGACATTAAAGGATAACAAGGATAATATTAATGCTTTTGCACGTTGTTGTGATTTCCAGTTCTCCTCCGAGCAGTCTGCATAGCTGGAGAAATCAGAGTTTATTTTCTTCCCTTCAGCAGAAACTGCTTGATGCTATTTCATGCTGCTACAACCACAGCTCTTACATTGCCTGAGCTGCACAATCATGATAAAAATGAAAGGAAAGCATGAACAAAAGCAAACTTAAGTCATTGTTGCCAAATTAATTGTTTTCATGGACAGATCTGGAGCACACTTTTATTAAAATGCAGCAACTAGCAAGCAAAGAAAAAGTTCCACAAACTTGTACAAACATTATTTATTTATTTATTTTTTTTTGCCAAAGTGACACTTTGTCTTGTTTTTTCTTTCCCCACTGAATTGGTTCCCAGTCAGTATCTCAACTGGAGTTTATGGTTATTCCAATTGTTGGCTTCTGAAGGGTGCAGATTGCAAGGGAACAACTAGCAAGTTGATGTAAGAGTGTTGAGACATAACTCAGAAATGCAAAAGAGAGAAAGAAAGCAAGCACTGGCATAAATCATCACAACTGGCATCCCATCTGAGGCTTGTCCGTTCCATGGCAGAGCTCCTCTCCATACCTAAATCAGCAATATACTGTACGTTAACTTCCACAAACTCAGTAAATTCTCTTCTCCAGGAAGGAGGGAGCCCTGTCACAGTTTCCTGAGAAGCGGGGAGTGCTGTGTAGTTATTTCTCTGCCCAGAAACTGATACATATAATTACAGCAGAGAAACGCAGGGTGAAATGGTGGGGTAGCTGACATGCTGATGTTTACTCTGAACAGCTGCTGTCAGAGAGCAGGGAAACAAGGCGTGGTGTAAATAAGCACAGTGGAAATTAGTCACTGGGATGCACTTTTTGGGTGTCTGAGGACAGAAAACAGAATCTCACAAAAGGAGAGACAAAAACAAGCATTGGGGGAAATGTAATAAAAGTCAGGGAAAGATGAAGCCAGAAATAAATTTTCACTTTAAGAATATTAATTTATTCAATGAATGATAGAGAATGTAGAAAGACCTGGCACCGCCCCCCCCCAATATTCCTTGAGTTGAGAGATGATTAGATGTCAAAAAACAGCCAAAAACAGCCAGAGTTTCAATCGACAAAAATACATTGTACATATTTAAAGAGGTTTTCTTTTCCCCCGAGCTGTGTCTTATTCTCATAATTGTTGCCATTCTGATGCCAACTTTGCACTTGCCACCTCAGTAGAGATCCTGACACCGTAAACTCCAGCAAAAAGCAGACAGTAGAAAATTGCTTTGGGCAAATACTGTGAGATTTTGCATTTAAAGGGGGAAATGACCTGCAATAATCAGCTTTACATTAAAAAAATTTTTTTTTAATGCAAAAAAAAGAAGAAAAAAGAAGTCTGAATAGCTCTAAAGGGGCTCACAATTTGAACTGAAGGTAGGATGCTGTAACAAATAAGTGCAACTTATAAAATGTGAATTTGTGTGTGACAGTATTGCAGTAAATTACAGAGAGGCCTTAGATACAAACAGTGTCACTTGATACTGGATTCTGTGATGCACAGGGAGCTAGGGCCAGGCTGCCAACACTGGAATAATGTGATCTCACTTTTTGTCCCAGTCAGTGCTTTGGACTAATTTCAGAGGACCAAGAAATGATCAGCTAATGCCAGTACGCAGTGCATTACAATAGTCCAGTCTAGATGTAACCAAAACATCTATGACCCTTTCCTGGTCTTATTGGTTTTAAAAATAAATAATAAAAATATACATTTACCTGAAAGCACTAACTTTGGAGACGCACACACCGAAGGAAAGCAAGTCCTACAAACATCCTTTAATATGTTGGATTGTGTTCAGCAGCACAGTGAGACATTCTCGGTGCACCTTGGCAATCTAACTTGTTACAAATTTGTGTGTTAACTCTACTACAACTTAAATGAAGGGTTGATTTGCCTGCCTAACTGCCTTTTACTTTCACTTGGACTCAGAGTCCGTGTGGCTGCATAATGGAGGTTTTATTTTGTCGTGAGTCTCTTTTCACAACTCTCTACATGGAGGCGAAAAGTACAAAGTTAGTTTGAGTCAAAGATATTTAAATGAGGGTGCTGTCTGAATGTCACGCTAACACTCTTACAGTACACTTAACTCCACCCTCATGTTCTCATTTCACATGAATAATTTACGAACGCTTGCAAAATGTTTAAACTTTTTATGTTGCAGAGGCTGAGCACCCAGCTCAGGCTGCATGTGATGGTCACTATATGGGCTTAAACCATCACATCACACAGTCTGACCTCAGTGCTTCTTTAGTATCCTCACGTGCCCTCGGATTGCAGGCTGTTGGTTACCCGCCTCACTCAAGGCAAAAAATAAAATAAAAAGAATCAGCAGGCAGCAGAGTGTTTTCCAGCCAAGCTCCCCATCTCTGGGATCCACTCCCTCGTGTGATTAGGGAAGCAAATTCTGTGGAAGCCTTAAAATCCAAACTCACAATTTATCTGATTTTACTTCCTGGCAGGGGAGTTTTACAGTTTCTTCTCCTACCCCAAGTCAGACAGCACTTAATGTCAAAACCCACTGTTGAGAGCCCAGTAAGGGCTGCCTCTTGGATACCGCATCTCCACACCCTCTGTCTTCTGCTGTTTGCAGCTGAATGTCTTTGTTCAGAGTGAGGTACCGCGCCTGTACGCTGGCTTGCTTATCTTTTTTTGACCTCACATAATTGTACGAGCAGTGGATATAGATGCTCCTGCCACACCTGCATCCTATCAAATCGTGTTTCTGTTTTGTGCAAGACGGCGCTTTTCTTATCTTTCCGTCCAGGTTATTGTTCATTTTAGGGTTTTAATAGTTCAGTTAATGCATGCTGGTGTCCTTGTGATCCTAATTTGAATTAGCTCGCCTTCTTTTGTCTGTCCTAATAGGATTTTTTTTACCCTTTAATCAAGGAACAGAGGTTTGTTATGGCATGCTTTTTCTACTTTTTCTTTCCTAGTGTTTAATGTTCTCGTTGCATAAGCCAGTGCATAATTTCATGTCATTTATGAATGATTACTTTGATATTATGTAGGCTGGCTGTCTTTTTTTTTAACAACTTGCAAAGCACCTCCCTCCTTCAACATGATTGCTGTGAAAAGCACATCACAGATAGTCTGCATAACTTTGAAGTAGCCCTGAAATACAACAAAGGGAAGGCGTAGGCAATGAGGAATTCAGCACGGAGAGTGTTGTTGTTTCTATTTGACGACATCTCGGATCAGCCCCCTCGATCCCTTTTCCCAAATACTGTATGTTTGCCAAACGCGTTTTAGAGGAAAAGAAGTTAGCTTTTTATTTATAGTTCTTCGAGTCCAGAAAGAGCTACAGTTTTTTGCTTTTTTTTTTTTTTTTTTTGCAGTGGTTTTTCAGTGTACTGCATGACAGTTGAAGTGAGGAGGCCAGGGTGCACGGTGGGTGTAGAAAGGCTGGTGGAAAGATTAAATGAAGTGTGAAGCATAAGTTGCCTAAACATAAAGTGTGCACTTGTTGCCAGGAGAAGTAAAGAAAACTAATTAAATATGTTGTCAATACACATTTTGCACTTTGAGCTTGAAAGCTGGAAAATGAGATGTTCTGACTTTATATTCCATGTTACAGACATTACACTGACAAACTTAATCAGAATGCTTTTATGTTTTAAGTTGTTTTTTTTCTAGATTTGTTTTTTAATTTAAAGGTGATGGGCAGTCAGTTTGACCGGTGCTATTTTTAGGGAGGCATAAGATTGAATTAAAATTGAAACACCAATCATTACATTGTTTGATTTTTTTTACATTAACTAGGATGCCATATAACACTCACAAATGCAACTAGCTATAAAGTTCTACTACAAATAACTTTCATACTCTACCAGCCACAGATGATTAGCTGAAAGCACCTGCTTAGGGGCTTGAGGCCATAACATAACTAAATATGTACATGAAAATCTGCACTGATCAAAAACACAAATGCACATGCAGCATCCTACACAAATTAGCAATGCCAGTGCATTAACAAAAGGGCAATATTTGGCAATTTGAGTTCTGTAATTATGCTACAGTCACACTGGGGAAAAGAGTGGTTGGAGACTAAAATGGCTGTGACCAGGTGCAATGAACTTGCGGCCTTGTTGCCTTTGAAATAGTTGCCTTGAAGAAAAAGACAAAGTCTACAACCACGTGCAATCTGCTGCCATCTTCAAAGTGACTTTGCTGCATCAAGATGGTGGTAAGACAGCAATGTGACATCATTCCAACATCAGTTTGTGACTGAATGGGGTCAATTTGGCAATTACATGTAATCTGTTTGTAATAACATGCCAATTAACTGTGTGATATGAATCGCAAATCTTTTGTTGTCTCTTACAAATCTATTGCCTTCTACATACACAGAACTTCACATGAATGGCTTACATTTGGAAATTCTTCCACAAATAAGTGACATAATTCCTGTAGGTCTGCAATTTTAAGTGCAACATGACAGATGCTTGGCAACCTTGCTTTTATATAGGAACATAACCAGAATACAAGCAGCTGGCATCAAGTTGAGTCAAGTGCCCCATTGCAATGTGGCACATCACACACGAGTTGCATTCATCGGAACAGCCTGAATTAGATGGCAAATATTTGCAAATCTTTGCCAGTCTGAGAGTGATTGCTGTTGGTTTGAGTTGTTTGGAGACATGTTGCCTCCCACCGGGTGACATGTGCAATCACCTTGTGATTGAAAGTGGTGACCCAGAGGCAGAGAGTGTTGCACGCTCGACCTCTAGGTCATCCCAAATACTTGTAATTGATAACCAAATGGCAAAAAATTCAATGCAGTCACCAGGCAACCACTGATTTTTTCTAGTCACAAGGATTTTGTTGTCTTAGAGTAGAATCTAAAATTCTTCTTCTCACATTCAAAGTCTTGAATAATCAGGCCCCATCTTATCTCAAAGACCTCATAGTACCGTATCACCCCAATAGAGCATTTCGCTCTCAGACTGCTGCCTTACTTGTGGTTCCTAGGATACTTAGGAGTAGAATGGGAGGCAGAGCCTTCAGCTTTAAGGCCCCTCTTCTGTGGAACCAGCTCCCAGGTTGGATTCAGGAAACAGACTCCCGCTCTATTTTAAAGATTAGTATTAAAACTTTCCTTTATGATCAAACTTATAGTTAGGGGTGGATCAAGTGACCTTGAACCATCCCTTAGTTATGCTGCTACAGACCTAGGCTGCTGATGCACTGAGTGCACCTCTTTGCACTCTGTTTATACCACCACTCTGCATTTAATCATTAGTTATTATTAGTCTCTCTTCCACAGCAGATGACTGCCCCTCCCTGAGCCTGGTTCTGCCCATACCTGTCAAGTCTCCAGTTTTGGTTGGGAAACTATCATATTTTACCCCTCTGTCCCGCCGTCCTCCCGTATTAGTATTTTCCCATAAATTTCCTGTATTATAATATAATAATTAAGAAAAAAAAACATTCCTGTGCCTCTCCAAACAGAATTCTGTCACTAGCCTCACGAGATGGGTGGCAGTTCTTGCGAGGTTAGTGCCGACAGTGGGAACAAACCCGGAACAACAACTGGACCACAGTTGGGCTGGTGGGATGGCTCACAGCAGGCGGCAGAAAATTTCCCTTATTTTTAAATAAAAAACTTTTTCTGCCGCAGGTTTCTTCCTGTTAAAAGGGAGGTCTTCCTTCCCACTGTCGCCAAATGCTTGCTCATAGGGGGTCATTTTTGACTGTTGGGTTTTCTCAAAGATGTAATTATTGTAGGGGTTTTAGCCTTATAATATAAAGCGCCTTGAGGCAACTGTTTGAATGAATGAATGATACTTTATGATACTTTATTAATTCCACAATGGGAAGATTACAGTTGACAGAACACCCATCCAAGAAGACAAACAAACAAACATGGGGAGATAGGTGCTGCTATTTAAAAGATGGAAACAGTAGAGAAAAGGATAAGTTGGTTGTGAATTGAATTGAACTGAGCCATTTTACACTCCTAGTTTGTTTTTGGGTTACTGTGCTACTGTGTTAAGATACCTCCTAATTGTGACAACACATTTATGATACTAAAATATATTTCCCATAAATCTGAAGTTTAATGTTGGGATAATTTTAACCAAAGATAAACTTAACATGAACATGTAAATTTGAAAGTATGATTTTAATCAGATAATTAAAGATGCCACGCAAATAACAAAATCATCCCGGTTACAAATTGATCAATTTTTTTCTTGTTTCTGAGGCGTTATTAACTTTTTAAATCATACAATTTCTTAACTGACTCATCTGATCACATCTTGGTTTTATTATCAAGGTTAAGACAAGGGTATCAAAAAAAGGTTTTATTTCTTAAACTCGAAGTCAGTCTAAAAACTTTGTGCAAACACTTCTAAAAATTGATCTTCCAATTCATGAAAATGAATTAAACAAAGTGCAGTGGGAAATGTTGTTGTGAGGAACTAATGAACATAGTCGAATTTGAAAGTTTCGGAAGGCCAAAAAGTTAAACAGAAAAGTATTGCTACCTTAGGCAAGTGAGTCAGTGCGAATGTTCTCTATGAAGGAACTGAGAAACTCAAAAGCTGATCATTGTATTTCATTCATCACAACTCCAGAGGAAAGGCCAGAGGAAAGGCCAGAGGAAATGTGGATGTAAACAAATAGTAGAATAACTCATTTTTCCTCATTTAAATTGTCGTGTAACCTCTTGGTCACAAGCAGCATCCACAGTAATTGGGCCCTTGTGTTTCTTAATGTGTGTATTAATTGTGTAGATTGTTTATACTACTGATTTTTCTCTGTGTTTTAAAAACTCAGCTACAGCTACACTCAGAGACAGGCATCGCAAATTAGCTTAGACTATAAATGCAGCGTAATATACGTGTTTCGACAAAATAATTAACGACACATACTGAGTTATTGCACTTTAAAAATGACGATCATAGTAGATGATGACAGATCAATGTTGAACTAGTTGAAATAAGCGTAATGCAAAGACCTGAAAGAAGAATTGGGAGCAGATTGAGCTCATTTGTGGATTGCTAGAACTTTAAAAATGAAGAAGCAGCACATGTTTACGTTACATCACATGTTTACAGAAAACTGGCTACTGCGTAGGTGGCTAGATAAAGTTAAGGCCTACTTCACAGACATTCTTTATACCAAGCATTATGCTGTCTTTGCATGTCTGTGCTGTAAATCGCTATCAAGCTGGATTGCTGCACAGTCTCGGTCACTGGTCATAGTCGATCAGTCAAAAAAACCAAACAAAAAAACCCAACTGAATTTAGTAAGTAACAAATTTACTGGTGCATTGCTATCAAAAAGCAATTAAAAAAAAGACTACTTACAGCTGCTCCCTTATTCAGAAGGAGTCTCCACAGCAGGTAGCTCTGCCTGCTTGATTTGGCTGATTTTTTATGCCCATCCTGATGCAACTGTGAGGATTTGTGTCTCCTCCTGGAATCGAACTGGGGATCTTTTTGCTCATTAGACGAATGTTGCAAACCAGCAATAAATGTGTGTAAATAATTTAATTATTCTAACTTATAATATCAGTCATCTATAAGCTAATGCCACTACACGATACAACATAAGGTATTAAAACCATTGCTTATAAAAGTCAACAAAAGAAGGAGTAAAGTTTTTCATTTTACACAGTGAGAATTAACTGGTAACATATCATGAAGAAGTACTGTTGCTATGGATACCGTCAGTTTCATACACCTTGCACTTGTGAGTTAGAGCAGTATATAAAAGTCACTATTGGAGCTTTCATTATGTGAACTAAATGATCAACTCGGTCATAACCAAATCCATACAGTGGCTGTGCAGGTGGAGCAAGCTCACACAGGCAACTGCAGACACGACAGGTAATCACTAAAAGCACCAATTCAGGATGCGTTTGTGCTGTTTCAGAGGGGGAAACTCACCCCAGTGGCTGCCACAGACACACTGAGGAATAGTAGGAAAGATGGTAAAAGGGAGAATCAGGAGGCAAATGGGAAAAATTGGGTTCAGCAGCGTAAACGCACAGCACAAGACCTTCTTGTCACCGCAACACAAAGCTCTCCCAGCACGACTTATTCCTCTGCATAAAGGTCTGCTTCTTCCTATTGTGCTTCAGGACTGCCGCTTTTTCACTCCTCGCCAAACGGTAGCTCTTTCACAACGGCTCCTTGGGAGAATGTAAACAGGGAGATATGTGACATTTTCAACGGTATTACTGCATAATTACTTTCAGTTCAGTGCTCAAAGCTGCTGCCGCTGCATCTTTGAGTCTCTGCCATTTTATCTGTGCTTGCTTACATTTTGAAGTCCTGATGTGGTATCCATATCGCAACCTGCATGTTTAGCTGCACACAGGCAGATAAATGCCTCCCCGGCTCAACAGTGATTTGTCGAAGCAATTTATGTTTTGGCGGGAGCCTCGTCTCCCTCTTAAGTGAGCCAAAATACACAACAGTGAGTCTCCATTTTAAAGAGATTCTGTCAAGAACACAGTGCAAGAGGTTAAAGAATACAGTGGCGCTCGGGGTGCTGAACCTCTCGTCTGTGTCTCCATTAGGCATTTTCTAACACTTCTACCTCTGCGTGAGGAAATATAAAAGCTCAGTTATCAAAATGCACAAAAATAACAGACAAAGCCCCCCCTCCCTAAAAAAAAATCACAATGTGGCCTGTCTTTAATTAGCCGGATTCCTTGTGCTGTAGTTAAATTTGAAACCAGCGTACTGTTGAAAGCATGATAACATATAAGAAAGAAATTATGAGTTTAAGACCTGTGACTTGCCTGCCATTAATTTCTTCCAGCCCTTGTGTGCTAAAGGTAAGTATTAAAGATAAGTGGCTTAGCATGATTACCGTTTAATAACTAAGAGGTGTCATAATTAAATTTCCATCAATCACAGTACTCCGCCTCTAACAAATGTCTGAATCATCTGAATCATTATGCAAATTAATAAGTAATATTCTCTGAATAAATTGGGCTATTAACCAGTGGTACATGCTGTATCTGGTTCAGCTCGGTGGCGCTGCCTTGTGTGTGTGTGTGTGTGTGTGTGTGTGTGTGCAGAATACATGTGTGTTTAACGTGCGCCCGTGTGTGTAAATGCGTGTCGTGTAATTGCAACGAGTACTCCTTATATATATATATATATATATATATATATATATATATATATATATTTATTTTTTCCTCCCTTCAGGAGCAGTTTTAGCCTACGCCGATGCGCTTCAGGCTTGCTGCACCACTGAGCTGTGAATGTCAAACATGAGGAAAAAGAAATGCAGGCAAAGTAAATAACAGTGAGGAACATGGTCCTCTGCAACCTTTTCATTAGGAAAAACGGCAAGTGAGAGAAAAAAAAAAATCAACTGAGCAAAACACCTACAGTCATTACAGCTGGAAAGTTAGAACAGTTATTAGAGCAGAGAAACTTTTAACGCTGCTGACTGAGGCTTCAGGAGCATGAAGGAAGGAAGAGGAGAGAGGAAAAAAATAGGGCAAGAAAATATCAATATGAGATATGAGCGATGGTGGGGGCTCCCCCCCCCTTTAAAATGCTGGTGGCGGGAGCCACTCAATATTCATCGATTAGAGACGCTGCGTCGGCGGGAGAGGGAGCTGACGTGCAGGGAGAATGCTACTCATCGAGTTCCTCTTGTTTTTCTAACCCTGTGAATTAGTTCTTTTGTCTACAAGGCAATTTATTTCGGAGATAAAACAGCCTGTGGTTAATCCAGAACCCGGCAGCGCCTTTCGCTTTTGTTTTTGTTTTGATTTTGTCTTTACTTATGCACGGGGTGTAAATTAAGGTAGCGGTAAACTTGCAGTCAGCCTGACCCTGATTGGTTCCGCTCTTGAGCTGAGTTGTCTGGTGAAAAAGTGAAGTGCTGAAAGACAAATGAGAGGTGGGTGTTTGAGCTGTTTCCTTTTCTTTCAATAGCATACCCTTCACACTCACAGGTGAAGCTAGAGCTCCATCTCAGGTGTGTCTGCAATGCTCCCTTACTGCCATTGACTGTATCACAAGTGCCTCTTTAGCCCACTCAAATGATAATATAAAGCAGCCATATTCAAACCACTTCCACAGCTTAAACTCTACACAGAGCACAGAAGCTCAGAAGAGTGACAAGGGGGGGGGGATGTGGGGGTTAGTGGAAGGCAGGCTCTGCCCAGCAGGTAGCTTCTGCAGGAGAGAAAGAATTTAGCTTCATCTTCCTTTGATTATCACTGGATGTTAGCGCTCTTTCTGTGGCCGCCAGCTATATTAGCAATCTGCTGCTCCGCTTCCTGACAGACACACAAACACACATAGGATCCAAGTACAAATGTATGATAAGAAGCGTACAAGAATGTGCACGCACGACAACACAAGCTGCTCTTAACTGTCACATGACACTTTTCTTTCTGTCTTATCAGTTTCTGCGTTTCAAAGTAAAGAAGCTTTGCTTTCACATGAAAGGAGGGACTTTTCACCTTCCACCTGCTTCTTTCCTCTCTCCTGCTCACTCATTCAGCATTATCTCTTGACTGCACTCGTGCCATCTGCTAGATTAATTGATCATAAAGGCTCCGAATGTTCCTCGATGTTTGATTGAATTTGGGACAGCCGGAGCCTTCGTATTTTTTTACCCTGGCTTCCCCGCCCTCTGCCACTTTTACACACTTCTCGTCTGTCTCTTCTTCGCTCTCGTTCTGCCTTTTCCATTGTCGCTCCTTCTTTTATATTCCTCTCCATTTTAACACCTACACGCTTGGTAATAACCCAGATAGTATATCACACAAGAGGAAAAACGACATTTATGTGCCAGGGTAAAAAAAAACAAAAAAAAAAACTCCATCGGATTTGTTCTGAGTTGCCTGGCCAAACAAAGAAAAGATGAGTTGAGTGAACTATAGAAAAGGCTGAAGATCTTTAGCTGGAGTCTTCTGACATCAAACATTTTTGTTTTCCTAGTAAAGCGAGTCTGTAAAGTGCTCTGCCACATTACAGGCCTCTTTCTCCTTTCCAACAGAGCACGGTGTAGACACAGGGCGCCCCTCCGGTCAATCAAAATGCCAACCGAAGACCCCGAATCAAGCAAGAGCTGGGACGCCCATGTGTTTGTGTATTGGCATGTGCATTTGAGCGTACATTGCTTTCTTTCTTTCTCTCTTTTTCTTGACTTTTTTTTTCTAAAGCATGTCTGCATGTATGTAAGGGTCAACTATTCAACTATTGTTTTCCTGATAGATAACCGTGCTGCGAGCATCCATGTGGCACAGAGCTCTGCTTTCAAACAGCGAGTCTTGCATCAAGCGGATCTTAGCGGGGGCACCACGCTGGGCTGAGCGTCAGGGCGAGCCCGACACACACAGTCAAATATTCATAGATAATTTACATTACATGTTAGAGTTTTAGCTAATCATCATTCCGGAGCTGAAGAGGATTGAGCAGGTGGTGATTCTGGAGACGTGTTCAAAGCAAAGCTGAGTGGTTCTTATGAACACGTTACAGCACTTCTGGGTACAACACCAGCCCAAGCTCCTGCTGTTTTCTGTTAATGTCTAACCTTGTCCAAGCTCTCCTGGGAACTGAACTGCATTAGGTCTCAGGTATGAGATGGACTCTTGCACTAAGGTTTCCTTTGAAACCAAGAGCGAACATACACGTTCCACATATCAAATCCAGTGAATATATAGCAATCCCTCGCTCTTATTTCCCACCACTGCCATGCAAAGCATTAGATCATTCTTACAACAGCACTATAAGCTATTTTTTTTTAGTGTTTAATTTTCCCTTGAATTTCTGAAATTGTATGCAGCCTGTAAAACACATTTTTTCACAATGCTTTCAACTTTCACTAAACGCCTGCAGAGAAGTTCTTAAAGGTACAAAAAGTAATTTCTTGAGGTTATTTAATAAAAAAAAGAATATTGTACTCATAAATATATATTGATTAGTGAGTGATCTTGTCTTCCAACAAACTGATGCATCTTTACAAACTTAGAATTCATTCATTAACAACACATAAGAGCGGGGCACAGATATGTGGAAGCCACCATGTTGCCTGCAATCTTGAATACAGTGGCTGAGATGGACACTGCCGTTCCACCCAATCATGTTTTATGTATGTGGCTTCAGATTGGCCGCATATGTAGCATTATAAATTACTTTTAATTTAAATAAATAAATAAATTTAAATAAATGGTAATGGACTGGTTCTTATATAGTGCTTACTTGAACATTCAAAGCACTTTATACGGCATGTCTCATTCACCCATTTATAAAAACACTTTTTTCTATATCTAAGTGTTTGCTGCCTAACATTCACACTCCGATGTAAACATTGGGAGCAACTCTAGGTTTGGTATTTTGGTACGCAGACTGTGGTAGCCAGGGATCAAACCAACCTCCTGGTTAGTAGAAGACCTGCTCTACCGCCTGAGCTACAGCCACTCCAAATAGCTATATACGACCATTTACATTTGTACATGTATATTTTCATCATCTCTTTCTCATTATGTGTTTCACATCATCTTCCTCCTCACCTTACGCCTCAGCTCCTGAACCTAATCAGGGTTCTCAACACACTGAAATGTGCACAAACATGCTTATTTATTCCCAATATTGTCACAGTTATTTATAGTCAGCAGATTAGACATGCAGCCCACCTGTCTCTGGTGAGCTGACAATAGCTGGCTAATAACAACAGCTGGTTCTAAACTAACATTATGCCGAGTGAATGTTAGGTTCTTTAGTGTCTTAAAAACCACATGCTCCTCTGATAAACAGTTTGGTTGAAGATTCCATTATAGAGTTTATTTATTTATATGTCTTTTGAATTGGTTCGATTTCAAAAGAAAATTTCAATTAACAGTACAGTAAATGATTGGATTCTGTTTGATTAGACTTCATACAACTCCATTTTAAAAAATCGGTATGTCAAAAGGTAACAAAACCACAATGTACTATTTGCAATCTCATAAAACCGAATATTCTATTCACAATGGATCACAGAAACCATATCAAACATTTAAAACTCAAAAATAATGTTCCATTATATGAAAAAAGTAACACTATGTCATTCACCATAGTTTTTTGTTTTACTTCAGTCCATTTTTGAGGAAGCTTTGGCCCAGAGAAGATGGTGGTGATTCCGGATCATGTTCGCAT
>JAMQGT020001708.1:0-11592 GCA_024447675.2 Pterophyllum scalare | reverse complement strand
GTAGTACGGGCTAAAAAGTTAGTCTTATTATAAAAGTGCATCCTTCTTTGCTTGATTTTTTTTTTCTTGGTGGAACAAGAATATTATATTAGTAGCCTGTTTTTAATCCACAGTGACATGTAAGGGTAACGTCTTATAAGCATACCCCCACCCCCGCAGCCTCAACCACCCATCTGCATTGCAGCACAATTAACAGCTAATAACTTTCCCACTGAGTGTTTGTTAACCTTATGTGAATTTCCTCAAGATATCCGTCTGTCTTCACAGGGCAACTGCCTTGAAATCAAACACACATTTGCTTCAAAGAATGGCAAATGGGTACGGCAGCCATGGCACAACAATTTACAGCTTTCGCACTAAAATGTACACATATCCGGCTCGTTGCGAGTCAGGTATATTTGTTACTTTATAAAATTTCCATCCTTTCCAGCCATTTACATGACTGAAACAGCATTCTGTAGAAAAAGTATGACTACCTAAACTGCACGACAGGGGTCCTCTAAATTGGCAAGGCAACTCCGTCCATAGCTATTGAAGCTTTCTGCCCGCTGACAAAGGGGAATTGATTAAAAATAAGAATTTAATTAAGCTGGTTTTGAATCTCCAACAATTGCAAGGCATTCATGAAATGTGTAGACACAGGCTTCCCACATTTCACAAAGCAGTCACATGAGACTCATTAAAGAACAGTTGAACAGGAAAAAAAAAAGAATGGATGACATTGATCTGTGTGAGGGTTACTCATTCTACACGTACAATATTAGCAGTGCTGTACTGTCACGTCAAAATATCGATGAGATATCCTATTAGTAACCGTGACACACTTTACTTTGAAGTGTGCATCTTTCTTAGAGTGAGCAGCAATTGCTTTACTGTGATGATCGCCAGGCAGTCCAAGGCTGAGCTCGCACGACGCATAATGAAGTTTAAATTACATCCTTAAATGGGATGTGATTCGCTGAAGTGAAAAAACAGAAAAGATCAAAGCATGATCTAGATCTCCTCTCGCTTGTAAGTGACAATAATGTGCTGCAGGATGAAGGCGTGTAGTATGTTTTTCATTCAGTACATGAAGGAGTACAAATGTAGTAATATGAAAGACACCCATGCATTGCTAATAAGCACTGCAAATACATTCTTTTCTATTTCAGATATTCATATACATTAAAACAAAGGGATATTTGTAGCTATTTACCTAATGAAGTGATAATATTAACTGTTTAAAAGGTGAGAGGTACACTTGCCCTTGAACGTATTTACTCCTGGTGTTCTATTAACTTGATGTGGGGCTCTTTTCTCTTAACCATGATCTTCCAACAGCTGCAGTGATTTTCACTAGTCACACTTCTTTAAAAACCTGTCCATAAGGAATAAAGCTAGGTGAAAGAAGGAATTGTACTGGGGGGGGGGTTCTAGGTGTCAGTCAGGGTGTCTCCTTTGCTTACATTTCACTAGTCTCCTGAAATGCTATTTTGAGCCCCAGACAGCAGGTTGAATCCAGTAGGCAAACTCAAGCCTCCCTCTTGGGAAACACAGCGAAGAGGAGCAGGCTGGCCCGAGATCACTTTCCACGACAGCGTGATGGACAGGTCTTCCTGTGGTTCGCAACCGCTGAAGGGAGCAGCGGGAGAGGAGACATACATCTACTGCCACCTCCTACCTTCACCCCTAAAAGATACCCTCATTGGAAACTTTCAGTGTAGTTACTCTGACATTTGGAGTCTTTTAACTGTCAAAGCCAGGTTTTTACCACAGTTGTATATCAATATTGCCTGTAGATCCAAAGAGATTTTAAAGAGAGGGCACTGGTAGATGGAATACTTTTGATTGTCATGAGCTTTTTCACTTTTAGCAGCTTTAAGGTTCGCTGACAGCCTGACAGACCAGGTTTCTGTCATGATCAGTCAGTTCTTTTTTAGTCCACACAGCCAGACCAATTCTCTTCACGTGGAGGTGGAATAAAAGTTGTTTTCTCTTGGGAGACTTCAGCAATGTCTGTATCACCTAAGCTGTGGTGTAAAGTAATACAGTGCAAGAAAAAAAATTATATATCCGCCACATGGAAATAATGCTGATGAAGTATGTGAACAGTGCAGTTCAAATAAAACTGTCGGGTGCCTACTCTAAGAGTAAAAAATAAAACAGAAAGGATCTAGTAAAGTTCTGACTCATAAGTTCTAGCATAATAATCACACTATCAAGTACTTTTACATTATTAGTGCTTTTTGGCTGAACGAGCCACTGCATATCCACAGCTGAATCAGTTTAATACTTAGATTGACTAGCATTATAAAGGCTTTTACTGCACAGATAAACAATGATCTTACCTCCGCTACCTGCAAAATGACAAGCTAAATGTCAAATTTGTAATCACGGACCTCAAGAGGGCAGTCCATACATGAAGATGTAATCCTAAAGCCAAATCTAAGATTGCTTTGTTGGTGTAGCTTTACGTCATCTCTCGTGTTAAATTTTACTCGTAAATCCTTTTTTTCTTTCTTTCTTCCCCCCAAATTACTGAGTAACCATCCAATTATTAAAACTTATTCTGAAAAGAAAATGTTAAACTGAAGCCATCATTATCATGGGTAAGTGCTAGAATATAAATTTCTGCGTTAATGACACCGGACGACACTGTCAAAATTTTCATTTTCATTTATTTTTGAGGTTTCTCGTTTTGGATTCTGAAATCATTTCAAAAAGACATATTTTATATAGGCCATTAAATTCAATAAGTCAGGTGATGGAGAATGAAAAGGACACTTAAACTGCTGTTGTGTGTTATCACAAAGCCACTCAAGACAGGATCCTAAATGGACTTAAATTGTTGACAAACTTTTGATTAACTTTTGATATAAACTATTTGTAATTGTGGAAGGAATTTGAATGCAAATGCAGAAAGACATTAATCTGGCACCTGGTAAGAATCCCTGAGACCACAGTTACTTACTGTATTAACTCTTCAGGACACGTAGTGTTTCCCTGAGCAAGTTAATGACTCCCAAAACTCATCACTCAGCAGCCAGTACTACTGTAGTTCAGCCTCTACGACTCATAAAACAAATATGAAGCACATTATGCAAGGATAATACAGACTATAGTCAGTTGATCAGTACCGTTTGGCGAATTTGAAATGCGGATGTGAATGAGAAAATGTTTTTTTTTTATTGTGATCTGCAAATAAAATAAAAGCCCTGCTTCCATCATCCACTGACCACTCTTTTAATATAACTCGCAGAGGATATTGCTAAAATATCTGGGACACCTTGCGGAGATTCACATTATCATTTGAAGTTATTCTCCAGCTAATTCTGAGTTTGACAGGCCTCTTAAAATAGCCCCAGTAACAATATGCATGCGGCACAAATATAGCAAAATTATCCAAAAAAGCCAACCATGGCGGTTAATCCTAAGACTAAGTGGGATTTACATTGACCACCTGAACTATTATTCCTAGAAGCAATCAATTCTGTGTTTGCTTTTCCCCCCTCTCAAGAGTCGGAGTGTGAACAGGATGATAGCCCCGAGGTTACGGTCTGTGACAGCTAAACCGCTTGACCAGGAGCGCGCCGTTGCCGCGCACCCACGCACCGAGCTTAGCGGCCAAGCTGTTGAGAAACCTGCGCGAAAAAAGTCCCTGTTGTTGGATGCTCTTGGAAAGGAGGCCTATCTATCTAGCGATCAGCGGCGAGCAAGACTAAATAAAGCCCGAAGTCGTGACCAACCACGCGGTATACATTCACAATGCGACAACTCCGCTTAGATGCTCCACGATGCACCGTGTAAATGGATAATTTGTATTTACACTGGGTTCACGGGGACGCCTGTTATATCTTTGGAGCAGCTCTAGGAAAACCCACTCAACGACAAAATGACCCACTGTCGAACTACCTTTTAGGCTAGACTATCCCTAATTTTCGCACAGTTTATGCTGTCATTGATTACAAATAACGCTCCTGTCCTTGCCCTTACTGGGGCAGCAATTTCATTTTATACGGACTAAATTAATTAGGCTATGGAGCTCTCCAACTACGCACAGGAGATAGACCGGTCATATGCACGTACAGTCAGAGAGCGGTAAAGTAAAAATACATTTTGTTTTCAGCAGTAAAGTTGTGATTAAGAGCAAAGCTTACCTTTTCCGTTCGAATGAGATGAAAAATCAACCGTGTGTACCGTCGCGCAGAGACATCAGTGATTCACAAAAAAGAAGTGCCATGAATTAATGTGAAGTAGGGGAAACGGGGAGAAAGGATCCTCATCTGAGTCGGTAACAAGCGTAGAAAAAAATTGTTATCCACTACAAAAACTTATCCATGTGCTAAAAAAAAATAAAGAATGTTGTCCTCGCGTACAAGAGAAAAAGAGCATGCACAGCGATCAACTTAAAGGACGCTGTAATTCCTCTTCGGATGTACTGGGCTCACAATCCCACAGGCGGAGATACGCAGTGATCCACGCTTGTTTTACATAAACTTTGTCTCCCTAGCCTAATTTGCTTTGAAATTCCTATTTTCACCAGTTGGCAGCAAACTTACACGTGTGCGTTAAAGCCTCTCAAACCGCACATAAAACTTAAATCCAGGAGGGCACAAAAAAAAAAAGAAAAAGAGAAGACTTCTGATGAAGAAATGAAAGCTTAAACCTATTTTAATTTCATAACCACTTGTTTTGACTGATTCTGAGGCTGTACACGCTCTCCAAAAAACTCTTAAATGAGGGATGCAGAGAGCGCATCGCCCCCCCAGTGGAGTTGGATCAAAGTGTGCCTCAGTGCAGCATCACTTACAGGAGCCGGGATAGGCGGTTCACCGTATCTGTCTGCTAAGCTGTAGATGTCTCAGTAGTATTGTATGAACTCAGTTCCTCAATGCTGCCCACCTCTCTCCCTCTCGCTCTCCCTCCGACTGACATCATGGAGGAAGGAGGAGCCAAGCTCAGATTTAAGAGCCCCGGTTCTCTTAAAGCCGCACTGCGTTGGAGAGATGTTTGCACCGAGAGGTACAGTAGGTGGATGTTGGGGTATACGTGGACCACAGATTACTCTGCTGTTTGCTGTAGCCAGAGTGCTCCAGGAATCTACCTGAAAGCAAGAGGGGGGCACTGTTCGCTTTATTACCAAGCCTTCAGTGAGGGACTCCTATAACAATGGCATATTTGTATAATGACGTGAGATTTAAATTCTTTTCACACATTCCCGAGATGTCAACATGCAAAAGCTGAGCCCTTCTCCGTGATGAAAAGCCCGGTTATGGGTTTGTTTACATTTTTGATAACTTCCATTTATAAATACACAAATAATTATTCTGGTCTGTGAGTGTGACAGTCCATCTTAGTCCCATGAATAGGCTGGATGTTTGAAATACAAGAAATAACAAGATAATAATAATAAAGGTTGAAAAAAAAATCTAAATGCCTTGTCTAAAAGTACAGATATGCCTCATTTAAAACATATACAGACAAAAACATAAACAGATATGCCTAATTTGGTATTAGCAAGAAAATTGTGTTAGCTTTAGAGCTAAAATATCAACAAATATAGTTGCAGCTGCGGGCTTCATTGTCAGACGGGGATCAATGTAATGTTACCAGTTACTAATCACATATTGCCAAGCTGTTACTTTTCCAGCTGCAGCAAAATGAATGGGTTTTCTGTCCCTAAATAGCTTCCAGCAGATTCTAATAGTTTCCTTTACAGGGGTCAAAAAGGGTTATGGTCACAGAGGGTCAGATCATCTTGACCAACATCATGTTACAGCCAATTACCTTTGTCCCTTCTGACATCGGCTCATAGACAAATGGCTGTTGCATTTTAACAAGTTTAGCCTCCTGGCATGATTGTATACACTGCCTTCACCTGTTCCATGTTGTGTCACTCATCCCTGAAGACAGGGACTTTGCCAGATTAGTTTATTGTGAGTTCTGACCAGATAATCCTTGTTTTTAGCAGCGGATAGAAAAACAACAGGCCCATTTTTTAAAAATTCACCATAAAACAAGTAGTCATTTTTTCTTTCTATTGAGAAAGCACTGCATAATACAAAATGCATTTTCTTAATTTAACTGTCTCTGAGGATTTCTGAAGAACGCATCTGAAGTATCTGAAAGCCAAAAAGCAATAATATCTGTCAGAAGGCACATAATTCCTCATGTCAAAATTTATAGGATGAATCCCCACAGTAATATAATTCAACATGAAATACAGCCATGGGTGTAAAACTTATTTGACACTGGTTCATATTTCTGTTTAACCTCCTTGATTGATTATTCTTGGCACAAAAAGAAATCCTCAGTTATAATGTTGCAACAGCTTAACCAAAGCTGATTATCTTAAATGTCGACTCAACAATTTTTTTGATAGGTTTTTGTTCCGAGTAATGTCAAATCGCCCAAAACGTTTTCTTTTTTTTTTTCAATTTCCTTTAGCTGCGAAATGTAGTGTTGTGACTGTGAAACTGCACACTGCACATGTTAATGTTAATGCAACTTCATTACTTGTTGATGCTCATTACAGTGTAATAAGTATTAAAATGGAATACTAACGTAAGACATATCTCTCTATCTATATCTATCTATTGGTAAACATATAGATATACATTGAACAGTCTTCTTCTGTCTAAATAGTCATTCCCAACAATGTTATAGCTACATTTTGTTTTTAAATGTGTCAAAAAGCAAAGCTAGCTCTTCTGCTTTTTTTTTCTTTTTATTAAAGATATGATCAAATAGACACTCTCCCCATCGTTGGTTTTAATCATACTTGTAGTGAATCCATGACTTGTTATGCTCACATGTAGCAGAAATGGAAGGAGCACACTTACTAATATACCTTATCAGTGCGGTACAGCTGGGCAAAGGGATGGGTGAAGGAATGGGTTGCAGAGCTAAATAGCAAGGTTGCCGTCCGTTAACATTCAGAGGTGTTGAGAGACGACGGCTTCTTTGCCGACCACACTTGATTCAATACTGTTCTGTGGTTTTGTATTATCTTCTCAGCTAAAACAGCATAACTTGTCCAAAGACACCGCAATGAAGTACCTGCTGTACCGTCGTCTTTGTTCACCACTCTTGCCGTGGTTATATTGTCTAAAAATTTGAGTATTTGAGCATAAATTGTTAACACTGGATTTTTTTTCTGCTAGGAAAAAAGTTCCCCATAGCATGTCACTCAGAGATAAAGCTTTGCAAATATGTCCAAAGCATACTCTGTAGAAATACAGAAGATTTTTTTTGAAGAGTTTGATACATCCTGACAAAACATTTTTTTTTCATCCATACAGGCTGGGTTTGTATCCATGGCAACTTTCAAGAACCACTGAGATTTACCACAATGAGTTGAAACTATCACTATTGCCTCATTTCTTCCTGCCTGTGTCTTTCTCTCCCACTTTCTCAAGGATCTCTGGAGAAAGAACAAGATTTGAGAAAGATGGAGTGGACGAAGTGAGGATAATTCAATATTTGCTTTTACCTTATTGGCAACTGAGAGAGAATTTTAAAAGTGTTGAAACATAGGACAGACAAAAAAGAAGGTCTGAAAGAAATAATATTTGAACTGTTCCATACAGCATGAATATGCAGTATGCATGAGCGGTAGATACAGCAAAAGACTATGTCTAGGGTATTATTGCTAAAAACAGAGAGGAAATATCACAAGGCACCAAAGGGCCCACCCGAGAATTCGGAATATTAGCATTTATACACAAAATCTGAGTTGTCTGTCCACATTAGATGAAAAGAATGTAATTTATTTACCGCATACTTTTGCTTTGTATTCACATATACTTTCCAAAATTTGCTTCAGACTGCAAATGATATCATCATGCTGATGAGATTTAGGAAGAAATGAAAACTCCCTTACTCTGACCATTAAATTAAAGTCCTTTCTCTCTGTTTTCTGAGTGTGCTTTAATAGCTATAGCACTGTGTTCGTGTGTGTGTGTGTGTGTGTGTGTGTGTGTGTGTGTGTGTGTGTGTGTGTGTGTGTGTGTGTGTGTGTGTGTGTGCACACACACACACACACACACACACACACACACACACACACTACCAGACACTGCAATTTAGGGGTGTTAGCAGCAAGACACCAACAGTAAATCATACTGACGTTCCAACAGGGAGGGCCCCTGTCACACAGGCCTGCAGACCAGTTGGCAACAATCTGGCAATAACCAGTCACAAAGGCAGCATGTGTATTCTCTGAGCGGTTAGCATATGGTTGCAGGATACTGCAGGAGCCTCTTGGCAGTTGCAAGATGAAAGTGGTCACAAAAAGGTGTACAGTGCTGCACAGAGAACCTCTATGCGACTGCTTTGGTTAACAGCAGATTGTGTTTTGTGCCTGTGTTTTGCATGGAAGACGCCAACTTGTCTGCATGCACTTGCCAACAGCACTGTAAGCAAACTTTGAAAAGTGCAACAGAAAACAAAGTAAAAGTTGCACCTTTTATAACGTGTTGGCTGCAGTAGTAAACCAAAACTTTACTTTGAAGGTGAACGTTCTCTACTTTCTGTTTCCATCGCACTTTTTAAAAGTTTTACTGCTGCTCACTTTGCCAGCAAGTGTTTCCAGATAAGTCGGCATCTTCCATGAAAACTACTGCCGACAGCAGCAATCTGCTAGCAACCGCAGGAATCACAAGGAGGTTACTGGTGCAGTATCCTCTTTGTGTTCGATTTCACCTAGCAACTGCCAGTAACCTCCAGTAACCACTCATCAACCAGTCAGGGAATCAATACACTTTTTTTTTTTTTTTTTAACAATGCGACCAGTGCTTACCACATGGTCGTCAACCAGTCTCTAGGCCTGTGTGACTGGGGCTTAACTGGAGGTAAAACTTTGGCCCATCAGCTGATGCCTGGCAAAGCTTAAAAGGTTCTAAATTTTAAAAAGATCATAAATGATCATAAGTCTAAATAATCTGTCATGCAATAGTATTATTAGCAAAAGGTTACTTAATGCTCCTAAAAACAATGTTATTTACAAAAGCATTTGCATTTGGTCTGATTAAAACAGTCAGCCTAATGCCGATACAAAATTCAATTGCTGAGGCAACCCATGTCACTAATATCCTGTCAGATAAGTTTGATGCATGGTTATAACAGAATAGGACAGAATTCATTAAGCAAAGAACTCTCAAAACTAATGAAGGGTCTAACGCTGAGTGGCATGTAGCTGCAACACACCAATTATACTACGGTCTTTGAACCACCATTATTGTCAATTTACATGTCCTCACCTAATGTTCACTGGCAAATTAATATGTGTGTGTGTGTGTGTACTGTTTACATGTAAGAGGGATACAGATTATCATTACACAAGTGTTGATACAAATCTTAGTTAATGTCTCGTATTAAACTAACTGCATACAAGCACTGTACTGATTAGGCTGGCTTCTCCGTGAATGTATCATGTCATGTTTGCCCTTGACAGCAAGCTGAACTGTTAATTGCCTTTGACAACCTAACAAGTAAGAGTACTGTTATCAAAATGTTGTTTTATTTAGAAGAATAGCCATATTTTCATTCAGAGGTACTGACAGGATTGGAAAAAAAAAATAAAGAAAGAAGGCATTTTTTTCAGGATATGGTATGCCTTTTAAAAGGAAATCTGCTATGCTTATTTATTATTTATGAAGCACCTATTTACCACACAGAGGTAATAAGATCTGTATTCCAGGTTATAAATAGATTAAAGGGCTTATTGTATGATAAAGCACAGGTGGGAGACGTGTCAGTTAATGACAGTATACATTGACATGACTTTGCGTTTACATTAATAATGAGAGACTCACAGAGTTTTGCTTCTCTGCTCTGTTTCATGTAACATCACACGTCTGCTTTTTTCATATCATGGTGCTAGATCAATTTGTAGCGCAACCTATTCACCGATTCACTTTTAACTGTCATTTTTTTTTTTTTTACTGAAAATAAACACACATATTATAAATACTCAAAAAAAAATACCTGCAGAATATCAACAAATATCAGAGTGACAATGTTTCTTTTTTTAAGATGGATGCAAAAACTATAATTCCTGCTTCCTGGAAAGCTTTCCCTTTCTCAAGAAGTAACTGACTGTTAAAACGCTTTTTGTGTGTTTGATGAAGGCGATTGTACATGCTGTGGTGATGTTTCCTTCCATCTGTCTACTGTGAAACAGAGCCTGGGGCAGCGCTGTCAGACGAGAGTGGTTTGCTTGGCTGTATACTGTACAGTCGGCAGTATGTAGTCCCACTCTGAATTCATGCACATTTGTGCAGTCATTAATTCATTCACACAATAGTTGCGAAAAAATATAATACATCCTTTATTTAAAAACAAAAAAACAAAACAAAAAACAGGTCTGCAGTGTTGATGAAAGAAGAAAAAAGCTTTTTATAAAGTAACTAAAAATGAACATGGTGAAATTTTAACCTCCTCTATAGTGCTCACTGAGGACTTATTAATAAAGATATGCAACATTTGTTTAACACATTGCCTGAAATTGGGATGGGTTTGAGATCATGTTTGTCTTTGCATTGAGAAGGTCACCGAATTGATTTAAAATAATTTTTTTTAGAGATGTCAGTGTTAATGGTGAGTCCTCTTAAGGGCACGGACAAGAATGGCCCTGGTGGCAACAAAAGGAAGTGGAAAATAAATTGGATAGATGTAATTTAAGGATGGGAGGAAGGGTTTTAAATCAACATCTTTCAACTTACAGCATTTTCAATTCCCTATTAAACATTACACGATGTGTTTCTCAACACGGTAATCTGACCAATGTCACAGAAACACATGGTAAGATCAGTGCTCACACATATTTTTCTTTCATCCACCATTTTTAAGGTGTGACAGGCGCGAATAAGAATAACTGTTCCATGATCACTAAGGAGTGATTATTTGGCAATCTTCCTCCCCAGATGGCCAAATGCTTGATGTTCTCGTCACGTTCTGTTGCATTTTCCCTGCCTTGAATGGGCTGTGTACACAACCATTGTTTGATGAGTAAAATTGAAGGCAAGCCTTGTAAACTGTGGATGCCCCCTTGCCAAAGACATGGCACTGCAAAGACAATGTGTGCAGACATCTCTTTTGCACTCCTGAGAATTTATGCTCCTTAGTTTGAGGCTTAAGAGAGGTTAAAAAAATTGTATTGTGACAAAAACAAAGACCAAAAAACAAAAAGAAAAAAAGAAATAGAACTTTGTTCCTCTATAAAGTGTGGATCCTGTTATAGCTCTGATAAAATAAGCTACCATGATAATATTGCATTTATCAAATTCTTTGAAACTTTCTCACCTGTAGACTCTCATCATCATCCAAATGATAATTAAGACTATAGGAGCATCATAATTTATGGAAGTGCCAGCATATGAATGTCTCCGATCAACCAAAGTTTGAATGAAATGTGATTAAATGCTGTAATAAACTGTACAGAAAACACAGTGTTTTGACCCTCAGATGTGAATCAAAGCTATAAGACTTCATATATATATATATATATATATATATATATATATATATATATATATATATATATATATATATATATATATATATATATATATACTGTATATATATATATTGCACCAGTAAGAGCAGAGTGTG
>JAMQGT020001706.1:0-35262 GCA_024447675.2 Pterophyllum scalare | reverse complement strand
AAATAGTATACAGTATTTTGGTTTAAACTCACAAAACCATGCAGCTGGCACCAAATGAAGACTATAATTAATCTTTAATAAGAATTGCACATCATTTTATCCCAGTTAGACCATCACAAATATTTTATTTGCATATACAGTATAAAATACAGTTTCTGAGCCTACGCACGTTGCATCAAAATGTGTCAGCAGAACTGTTTAAATTCCATTCATATTCAAAGAAACAATTCAAACCTGCATCCAAAACCAAAGCAAGATTAGCATTTGTTGGGTCATTACGCTAAAACTGATATAATCTCATGAAAACTGATGAACCAACAGAACTATTAATGCAGTATGTATGTTTCATGTGATTGTATGAATATTTAAGTAGTTGGTTGTCACCGAAAGTCTCTAAAGTTTTCCCTAAAGTTTCCTCCCGTCTCCCTTTTTCTGTGAGGACTGATGCCAGCCCCCCCCCATCCTCTCTCCCTCTGCCTTTGTCTATCTATCCATCCATCTCTCTCAGGCGCTCTCTTTGCCCCCCTTTCTCTTTCTCATCTGAGGCCTATCACTTACGGTGTTTGCCTGTAACTTGAACTCTCATATTCAACCATCTGTAACACTGCAATAACCTTTACACCCTGGGCTGCTGCTCTGTGATCAGATGAGTTCATTAATTAACAGTGGTGAAGTATACGGCACATGTATTAGTAACTGACCCTGAGTCAGATGGTAACCAGAGTCCAGTTGGAAGAGCGTGCCACCAAGCATCCATATTCACAACAGGCCAGGGACTACCTGATCAAGTAATGAGACACCAAGCGACTCACACATACACATAAAACCCTGAGACACTCATACTGATGGAGGTTGTCAGGGTGGCAGAGAGGCAACTGAGAATAGCGAAGGAAATAGTGATGAGTATTTGCAGTAACTTTAAAAGCAACTCTTTTTTTCAGTGAGGGAATCGTGTGATAACAGACTGGCCAGCTGACCAAGATGACTGATATATATATATATATATATATATATGTTTTTAAAGACTAGTCTGGGATACACCAATGAGCTGTTGATCTTGCTGCTTCTGGACAAGTGGACACCTAATGCATTTTTGGCATAATTGGTATGGATGAAATCAAATCTCTTTTCTGGATATCGAAACATGTTTTGTTTTGTTTTTTGTTTTTTCACACATCACATCACAACTTTGTAAAGGTTTAACTTGCTCTTGTTCTCTTGCTCTTGTGCCCTTGAATGATTTGAATAACTAACTGGCAACAGCTCAGACTCCAGTGCTGGATGAGCCAAAAGAAACTACTACAAATTCATTGCTGTGCTAGGAAATCACATATCTGCCTGATGTTAGATCCTTCAGGATTTATTTTATTTATTCTCTTGGTCATTTCTGAATCTGCCAGTATGCATGGACTACCTTGTTCATCTCTAGGTCATTGTTTTGGTAACCAGTCTGATGTCGGCACTGATCCAGCACCGTCTATGGAGCCAAATGACTCCAGGCGAATCAGAAATAATCATGGACTTCCAGCAGCAGATCCAGTTATATCCCAGCCAGAAGCCATACCAGACAGCCCGCAGGAACTTCAGCATAAACAGCTTCAGAGGGCTGTCAGCTGTACCTCCACCCGCTCCTCCAGGACCAGAAAAATAAATGGTACCAACACAAACTCTGTCTGCCATATGCAGGATAAAGATGATGACCCACACTTTAAGTCACCTCCGTACTGCCGTAGCCTCTCTGAGAGCTCAGACATCAATGACCTCGAGTCTGAGTGTAGTCCTGAGCTGGAGCTCAAATATACTCAAATTCCCAGACCCTCCATTGTTATCAGGCATAATGAGGTAAGAATTTTGTGGCCAATAAGATACCCACCTTCACATACAGCTTGTTACTCATGGGTCAGATCATGCATCCAGACTTGGAACACTCTCATGTTGAAAATATGTATATATATATATATACACACACACACACACACACACACACACACAAACACACACGTAAATACTTGAAAAACTACTCTGTTGCAGAAATTGTCACCAGGATTTTTCCATGATGACACACACACACACACACGCACACACACATATGAACACACACACACACACAAACACACAGGGAGAAAAAAAATACTAGCCACACTGTCACAGCTGATTATTAGTACTTTGATCTTTTAAAGATATGTGCTGTTTGCTTCATTTTCTTTTATGTTAGGACACTGCATTGGTGTAATGTATTATATAACCACAAGGGGGCATAGAACCCAAATAAAACTGTAGTCCAGCCTGTATGGAATTTTCAAACAGTAATTGACTGAAACTCATTCCTTACTTATCAGCACGAAAGCTTCTGTTTTTATCAGTGAGGTTAAAAAAACTCCAAATTTAAAACATATATGTGCACACAGACACACAGAGGGCCTACACACACACACACACACACACACACACACACACACACACACACGCACACACACACGCACACACTCACACACACAGTTGTTTTGTGGCCAAAGCGATCACCGCCTGAAGATACTATGTCACTGAAACGTGTGCTGAGATCCTGTTCAACATGATCTCTGAATCCTGATCTCACTAAACACATACCTCAGCGTCGTTCTTTGTGTGTGTTTGTACATATATCTCTTTGTGTTTTTAAAACTGCTATATATGCAGTGTTTAGACTTTCTGCAGATTTTCCTCCTTGTGCCAAGAGCAGGATGGCAATTTAAGTAAGCTGTGTCCTCAGGCTCTGATCAATAATGCGGAAACTCCAGAAGGAGGAGGGGTGGTGTATTAATATGAATCCTGAAATGTAAACTGCCCGTTACTTTGAAGCCTGTCTTTGGGTCTTTTAAGATGATTTTTGTTGTTATTTCTTTGAAGTTGCGTTAAACAAATGTTGATTTATTGTGGCAATTTATTGTGATACTAGAGGCTGGTATGAGGATTCTTTACTCCTTGATAGACTAAAACACAGCTGACTATAACCATTAGTCGACAGTTCATAAAAAAAAAACACCCTTTGATCTTGTATAGCCTTGAAATTAAAGCGTAGTAGAACTGCACACTGGCCCATTGTACAATGCACATTTGGCTTATAAGCCTGTGAATACTCATAGGAATCCCTATACTAAATAGACACATTATTATGCTGAATCGTAATGAGAACGAGAAAACTTCCTTCTTTGGGCATGTGATCCTGATTCTCTGTGGCAAAAGGAAAGAGGTTGCACAATCTATACTTTCACAAGTCTGCACTGTTGTGACCAATAGTCTTTTCCTCATCTTGACAGCAGGTTCATGTTCACTGGACCACAGGCATGATCTGATCATGTGCAACATCTATTATGCTGTAGCACTCCATCAGGTTATCAGATAACTACTTACAGCCAGAAGCCTTTCTGACTCCTACCCTCAAGGCAAGAATTAATGTCCCCATTGTCGTAGAGTTCAAGGAGCGGAATGTGACAATATGGCATTTTATTACAGCCATGAGAATACTGCCCAGTACATCAAGTAAGAGAAATGAGTAGGTGTGTGTGACTAACAGAAGGTGACTTTTGAATTACTGTGGCCATCGATGGAGCCATTCCACAGTGTGTAATTCTTTGGACTTAATCATCATTGTTTTTTGTTAAGGCTTCCAGTGTAACAGATGCAGCTTTGATCTCTTTGGCACAAAGGCTTCATCTGTGTGTCTGTGTGTGTCCGTATCAGTGAAAGATAAATCCTTCATATCATTTATCTCTGACCCCTCCCATGAAGCTGGATGTGTTTATGGAACACTTCCTTTATCCACAGCTGACTGCTGTCATATCTGTGCATTCTGCGCAATACACACACACAGAAACACACATGCACGCACACATAGAAAGGATGATTAGATGGTTCATAAAATATTTGTTTCCACTGTAAACAATGACACACATTCTTCTGTACCATTCTCTATCACACACACACACACACACACACATCCCAAACCACACTTAGTGGTAAAGGATTACTGAATGGTGTGTGTCAATAGGCAAATAGAGGGGTTAGTTTGAAGAGGATAACAGAGGGCAAAGGACATGGAACAGGATTTGTGCTTCTTTAGTGCAAGCTGTGCAAGCTGTATCTTCATTTTTATTTATTGTGGCACAACTACAGTTTACTTTATTTGGCCCCTTAAAGGCCTGTGACTCATGGCTCCATAGTGTAGGGGTTTACACATTCACCTAACAAGTAAAAGATCACCAGTTTAATCCAGAGAGGAGACGCAAATCCCTTTGGGGTTGCACTTGGTGTAAAAACTTGCCAAATCAAACAGGTAGAGCTACACTCCATGGGGAACCCTTTTGAATAAGGGAGCAGCTGAATGTAGCTTTACTAAATGATCTGTGACTGGTCATGTCCATTAGATTAATATGTTTGTTATTCAGTGAAGACTGTGCAATGACTGATAGTATCCTTTTGTGTTCCCTTTTCCAAACACTCCCCTCAGGAATCAGAATTCCAGGAAACAGCGTCTGACAGGTCAGACTACAGAGAGACAGAGGATGGAGGGTTATCAGGTACGAAGAAACACAAGCTTCCTCCTTTTTTACTACTGACTCCCGTCTCCACCTCCAGATCATCCCTGCTGGATTTGTTGGGCACAGATTTGAAAATGTAGGGGGAAAAAAATCTAGCTTGAGCTGTCATCTGCTGATGGAAAAAAAAAACAACCTTGATTTTTATTTGGAGAAACAACATACTCATGAAAAGAATTACTACTGCGTGTGAGGAAATGAGCTGGTTCACACAGTTGTGGCCCCAATGCGTCAACGTGTTATTATTGGAAGAATTTTTGTTCCATGAGATATTTGCTCAGGAATGACCAGGGGGACTTTTCTTTGTCTGTCTGTAGTAAATACTGATAAAGAGAAGATATTCCATGTGCATGCATGTTTGTGTGTGTGTGTGTGTGTGTGTGTGTGTGTGTGTGCCCGCTCACCTTGCCAGGATGTCTGGGAAGAGTTGAGTGCTGGCGGTTACCTTGACGATGGGTCCTGGGGAAAGCTCTGGGAGGGGTGGAGGGCTACAAATAGGTAAAGGGATGGAGTTAAGTGGCTGAGTAATAATGTGATTGTGTGTGTATGTTGTGTGCCTACATACAACTGCTGCAATGTTAGTGTGAATTTGAGTGTGTGCCAGTGGACCTATATTGTGTATCAAAGCCTTGGCATGCGCAACCCAGGGCCGCCCCATCTGGAGTCAAGCTCTTTGTCTTTTTGTTGTCTAAACCCATTTATTTTTTCAAGGAATAGAGTTCAGGGCTGCATGGTGGTGTGGTAGTTAGCACTGTTGCCTCACAGCAAGAAGGTCCTCGGTTAAATCCCATGTAGAGCCTTTCTGTGTTTCCATGTCCTGTCTGTGTGGGTTCTCTCCAGGTACTTCAGCTATCTCCCACAAAGACATGCATGGGGTTAGGTTAATTGGTGATTCTAAACTGAATATAGGTGTGAATGGTTGTCTGTCTCAATGTGTTACTCCTGTGATAGATTGGCAACCCGTCCATGCTGTACCCTGGCTCTTGCCCTATGAAAGGCTCCGGCAACCCTGAATTCGATAGGTAGAAGAAGACGGAAGGAATGAAGTTTTAGGACAGGGACTGGAAGATATAACTATGTCACAAAATAATGTAATCCAGCATAAAAGGTCCAGAAACTATACAAAAAAATAGCTTTGAAAGTCAACAATGGCATTTATATTATTTAATTGCATATTACCAAAGGTTGTTCCTCGTGATTTCACTATATACACTTAAGTGTAAATAATCAGCTCTCCTGCACAGAGGGTAAAAAACACTGATATTAAACTAACTACACTACTGGTATTAGTGCTTTACTAACCCAGAACAGTGTTTTAGATGCTTTTAAAGGATTAACATCTTTAACTTTGCCTCTGTGCCACGAGCACACACACACAGACACACACACACACACACACACACACAAAGAAAGGCCATCTGTTATACATGGCTTTCTAAGAGTTGTTATGTTAACACAATGTGCCATGTAAGACTAACAACTGAGGTCTCTTTATTCCACTGGGAGAAACTGAAACAATACAAGCACATGTTTGTCACCCCTACCCCTCTAAGGACAAAATGGGAGAGATTATGATGCACCAGGGGGTAATGTAAGTACAGAACCTCCTCTGTCTCCTTCTGATACACGCACATGCACACAATTGTCACACTGACCTTGATTTCCTGCAGTCGCGGTGTGTGTGTATTGTTAGAAGGGGCTTGCTCTCTGTGTTGGAAATCCTGCTTATTCAGCTTATTCACACAAACACAGACAGGCGAGTGTACCGACACAGGGAAGCACAAATACGTGTTTTCTCACCGAGGCTTGCTCAGTTCCCACATTGGACCTGAATTTGTGCCAGTTTTCTTTCTGCACCTGTAAGATTTGCAAGTTATTGATGCCTTTCAATGATCTACACAAACTGTTAGATTATATCAGTGCCGTGAAAGAGCGTTTGAGCTTGTTTGCAGGGTAGGTTGAAATGGCATCTGTAAAAACATGCAAAAAATAAAATTAAATTCCCTATCAGTTAGAACATATTTATACAGTATACATGGGTAAGATTTATATCCCAAACACATATAAATGTAGTGTGTCTGTGGTCTATGTGATAAAATAGACATTACAATCAGTGGGTACTTCTGTCCAACTCTGTGGCTATATAACATTACTATAAGAGAGCCATCTGCTCTTATTCCTGTTGGCAGTCATTAGACTAAAGAGGAAAACTCTGTACAGTAAAGCCCAATAAATCTGGCTGGCATGACCATTAATAATGGCCTCTGTGACAACATCCAAGGGCCGCAGTGAAATAACTGTATCCGGATCTATTCGTGAGCTCGCTTGCATGACATTCAAATTCATGCAAAACACTGACACACAGGCAAGCGTGCGGGAAATGACATGTAGTCTAAATTTTGCTCGTTTGTCACTCCTGCGTGTTTTTCTTTTGAATGTAATGACTGTATCATCATATTCACTCAAATGCATGTGTGATAATGCACAAGACACAAATTAATTGTAATAAATAATTCAGCGATGATCTGATGATCAGCTTTAAGCACTGGACCACAAAAAGGTTCCTATGAAAAATATTCTACTTGAATATTAACTAGAAATTAGATTTGTCATTGGAATTGCTGCATTTTAATTTCTCTTCTACATATTCAAGGCAGTCGAACATCTGGGTTGGTTTCCAGACAGAGAAACAGGGAATGCAGATGGTAGCGTCACGACACAACAGCTGATTGAAAAAGAGGGAGACAGAACGTGTGGCTCATGAAACTGTGTGAGAAGCGATCATTTCACAAGTGCACAGAGAGGCTGACGCAGCACTGACCTCACACACCTCACCCAGGCAAGCACCATGGTGAATGTGTACGTGTGTGCTTGTTCCTTGTGTGTCTGTGTATATGTGCACAAAGGGACACTGGTGTGAGTCATCCATCAGTGATTGAATTAGCTGAACTTTGGCTGAACACTCACAGGGAAAAGAAGGAAAGGCAGCAAAAGCTAAATGCATTACGTTACCCGAACAACTGGAGAAAACATCTCAGAGACAGACAGACAGACAGACAGTGGGAGTGTCGCCCAGATTTTATTAAAAAAAAAAAAGTGCCCAGCTTATTAAAGTTACACAAAAAAGCACAAACCCATCTTCTTTGCAATGTACACAAATAGTCATTTTAAAAAAACACACACAAAAATATTGAACTAATTGGAAATTTCTTCCAAAACACAAATCATGAAAGTGGAATATCACTTAAGAACAGAGTCTTATTTGTGGTTTTCTCCAGCAGTGCACTGAGGTTATGTGCCCTAAATTGTAGTTGTGTCAGACATGAGGGATAAAACTGTGGAAAGAATGCATTTAGTCTGTTGGTGTGAGTACAGAGAAGAAAATTGTGTTTTTTTGTTTTACTAAGTATGTCAGATTTGACCAAATACTCTGAACAGACACTGCTTTAGCATATGGCGGGTGTGCTGCTGGTATGAACCCCCAGAAGTAGGTCAAACACGTAGGGGGTGGAGTTTATGTACACTGCAATTAGGTGCAATTATTTACAACTCCTTTCCTATACCAGTGTAAGATTCACACTCCTTACACTCTTTGCTCCTTGCACATTTTCATCACTTTAATGATTTACTGGTCAACAGAGCAACAAACATGCACACAAATTAAACACAAAAAGGGATCAGTTTATTTTAAAGACCTGCCCACAGTTTCAGGAAGGTCTCTCTGTCACCATGGTTTTCAGATAACTGCCACATCCTGTATAAAGTGGAGGCCCTTAGAGGCCTGACAAAGAAAAAACAAGGGGCCTCACATGTCAATCTACACAGACATGAGAATAAACACGAGAACTATGTGAAAACCTGGAACAAAAACAGAAACATCTCTCCTGGAAGTTGGACTTCAGATAGCAGCGGCATGGAATTGTGAGAAAGGAAGAGTAAAGACTATCTATTCCAGGAAAATAAAGCTACAGCTTGACCTTCAGTGTCCAAAACTGTCCACGTTAGCTAGTCACATGCAGCTCTATGGACTGCGTCAATATGCTCACACACATCTTTCTAGATGCATGTAATGATGACAGCACTGGCATCACAGAAAGGTTCTTATTTATCCAGTTAACACTGAAGGTGGTTCTGATGGAAATTTTTGCCCTTTATAAAAGAGAAAAGGGAAGTTTTCACTTATTCAAACCACTAGTTTGGTGTGTTCCAGTTGTATAACTGGCTCACTCAGTGTGACAGTTGTGGTTTAGAAGAAAAAAATAACTTCCCCAAAACTTTGCTAAAACTAGATGCAATATTTATTCTGATTAAGCCACTATTGTGGCGAAATACCTTCTTCCTACTTTAGAGTAAAGGTTGTACCACTAAGTTAAATTTTGCTTATGTTTTATTTATACAAGCTATGATAGACATTGATTAGGTGTCATCTGCCATATTTTTTAGGATTAAGGCTAATTTAAGTTTTAAGTAAGTACAGGTGAACATTGTGAGATGTTTTGTACTTTTTCTTTAAGAGAGGGTTGAGGGAATTGAAAGATCAAAGGCTGTTTTAACTCTACTAGATCTATCATACTGTGATGGTTTCCAAAGCACCCACCATTCACAGTCTCGTGTAGAGTTTCCTCTCTTCTATCTGCAAGACAGTGAATATTTTCCAGAATGTCAAGCTGCCACTTTAAGCTGTAGGAACACATCTGAAGCAACATAGTCAGGTTGGCTTGTAAGACTTCTGATAGTCGTTGCTCTTGGTTTTGATTTTTCATACAACTTTACACACAACCACATGCATGCACACACACAGGCACATCTGTTTCCTGCATGCTTTTGGCTCTAAGTGCGGTGGTCTCTGGAGGGAGTGTCCTTTCTGCCAGTGACGACCCTTCTCGTGAGTCATCCTATTGTTCATCGCAAAATTCTTAGTCACCCCTGTCCTAAGTTATGACAAGTTTTGTAGAAATGTTTTACTTCTCTGGAGCCCCCTCGTCCCACGTGTTTAGATTTCAAACCAGACCCTTGGGCCATTTTGTGCTCTTTTTTTGTGATTTCCAATAAACCTAATCTGGTAGTTGTACAGCAACTTAGATCTTTGCAAAATAGAGATCTGATGAGAGACAGGCAAGAGAGATGCAGAGTTTTCCCCTGAAATAAGCAAGTCAATGTAAAGCAGCAGCAAGAAACTAGGGGTTTCAGTGAGCCGATTTAACAGAAGGACGGGGGGATAAGAAGATCCACTGGCCCTTCATTGTAAGAAGATTACTCTTTATCACAAATAATGCTCAGGATACTCGGTCTGCAGAAAAAAAATAACAGGCAGCAGGCTGATGTGTTGTAATCAAAGTGAAGATCTCCCACAATAGGAAGTCCTGCAGAGATTATGAAGACTTTCTTTAAAAAAAGGGTTTAAGACCTTTTTCACTCTATGTGAAAATGACTGCAGCTTCGATTTTTATTAAAGGTGTAAGTGACCCAGCCTAAGTCAATATTTGTGAGAAACTTGTTCTTTAAAAAAAAAAAGAGCTGCGCTTATCTAGGAATGCTTCCCTATTGAAAAAAATAGGTGATCACCAGACATATCAGCAGAGCAATAACAGTTAGTAGTTATTGAAAAGATAAAGAGGATGTCCAAGTACACAAAAATGACTGCAAATCAAAACTTCCTGAAAACAAAACAAAAGGCCGCTTGTCACATGTTCACTATAGCCTCGTTTCCAGTAAGAAACCTGGTGTAAATGTGTACGCCCCGCCCTGAGCTCGAGGAGTCCCCTCTCATCTTCTCTCCGGAGCAGATGAAGAAAGACGGGGGGAGGAGGAGGGGGAGGAGGAGGAGGAGGAGCCCCTGCGTGACGTCACGCCATCCCTCCCACCCTGTTTAAATTCACATTTTCTATGGGTACTGAGTGCATGTGTAGCCGGAGCTAACAGTTACCACAGGGAGACACACCTCAACCCCAAGAAGTGACCTGGAGAGGCACTGATGTGGCCTGAACCACTTTGCCATTTTAAATATTAAACAACTCGAGTTGGAGAAGTCGCGTCGGGTTCGACTTTGAGGTAGGTGTGTGTATATGTGTGCGCGTGCGTGGCTGGAGCTCGTGCTGGCTTTTTTTTTTTATTTCTTTTTTTTTTGTGATGAGGTTGTTTCACAAGTGCACTAACAAAAAATAGTGTCGTTTTAAGTGTCCGAACCCCTCGGACGAAGCAAGCGGCGGGTTTGGCGTTTGAAAACTGGAAAGTATCGGGTGAACGAACAACCGGAGAAGAAGAGAGAGAGAGAATGAGATTGCAAAATACAAACTCTTGTTTCATTGTCTCCTTTTGTTGCGGCGCATGACTGTAGCCGACGGGACAGTGAGGATACAAACGCGTTGAGATTGTTGTTCAAGACCCACAGACAACAGTTGGGTGTTCTTAAAGCAGGTAGTGTGCGGGGCGCTGGATACTTTGAGGAAAGAACAGGGGAAGAAAGCCTTTATTATTCTTTCCTTCTGTATCTGTGAGAATCACAACAGATGTGAGGATTTAAATGTAGCCAATGCAAAGAGTACATATGGTACTCCTGCTTTTAAGCCAATTCATAATCCTTGGCCCAAAAATCATATATTTGTCTCGAAGGTGTTTACAGTCTGTACCAGACGACCTTTTCTGTTTGTTCTGTTCTTCTTATCTGCTACCATTGCCTGCACGTAGCAGCTGAATCTGTGCCGTTGAAAGGAGGTCTGTCCGAGAAACGAATAACAAATGAAGAGACCATATTTTATGAGTGACTAAATTAGTGAGTCAGACTCTTAGTGTAATGGCACGGGAGTGACTGTCTAAGCACATGGCTTCATTCAGAACTGACAAACTGCCCTGTGCTGTCATCAGGCAACTGTCATGTGAGGTGGTGTAAGTTTTCGTGTGTTTATGTGAGTGTCTGAGTGTCTTTTTAAAGTCACAACAGGTCTACAAGTGTAAAACTTAAGGGATCTCTTTTAGGTAGTGAATTATGTTTCTGTTAAATTTTAAACAAGACATTAAGCAAACAGGGCAAACCCCAACCAGAGCTAGAGGGGTGGGTGTGTGTGTGTGTGTGTGTGTGTGTGTGTGTGTGTGTGTGTGTCTGTGTGAGATTGCCGGGTGGAGTCAGACTAGGAGCCTTGTAAATACTGTAGAGTAAACTTAAGGTGAGGTAGTTTAACTCTGGTCATCCGATGTTTTAGTGAGAGAAGATGTGACAAAAGCAGGTGGTTTGAATGAGTATGTTACTGTCTAGGTGTACAGTCTTTAAGAGTGTGGTCGAGGGTGTTTCACTAAAGGGAGGGGAAAGTTCTTGCACATGTGTTAGTCATTTGGAGGGGAGTTTGCGAAACGATTTACATCTGTTTTCTGATCTTTGAACCCCCTCCTTCTTTCTTCTCTGTCCTGTTTTTCTTACTAGGTCTGTCTTTACTGTCTTCCCGTAAGAGTTGATGCCGTCACTGTGTGTATGTGTGTGTATGGGTGTTATAACTGAAAAGCTGCCTGCTTCATTATCATTGCACTCAAAGGAATTTAAATATGTGAATGAAATGTCTGAGTTTCCATTCTATAATGGCGAGTGTCCATTAGTGGTTTGGTTCATTTCTCAGATATGTCATTACAAAGTTAGAGACCATGTCAAGAAGTCAAACTGACCTCAAGAAAATCAAGGTATTTGAGTCAGGAAAGATTTAGGCTGTGTTAGTTCTGCACATTTTGTCCGCCAACAGTGAAAGACTACCTTGTGCCAAATGTTTTTAAGCCTTTTACCCCATGAGTAGCCTGTAAACAAAGAGAGATTTCAGAGATTTTTTCTAGTGTAGTGTTTTTTACCAGACACCTCTCCACTCTGTCCAGTTCAACTTTTAATTGTAGGGCTGAGTATTGTTTTAAACTTTTCAGATGTTTTGATAAAGAAATACTTTTTCAAGAAATTGCCCTTGAGTAATTTTTTTTTTCTTGGAGCAAGTATTAGAGAATATTTCAATCAGCAAGTGTAAGCACAGTTTATCCCATCATCTAATAACTACATTGAATAAATGAAATCTGCTAAATAGTTTCCAGGATTAAAAGCAGCGGAATCTGAAGTAGTTATACTCATTTGAGTTTATTCTTCAGGTTTAATAACATAATTTAGTTCAGTGTAGTTATGTATATTACCAAAATTTTTGCTTTATATCACAGGATCAAAGCACACTTTTGTAAAATATGTTTTATGTAACTGTTTTAGAGCTGCTTTAGCATTTTAGCCTGTTTTGCCAATTTTTCATTGACACTTTGTGCCTGTGTAGGCCGAATGAAATATTATGATGCAATGTAAAACCAGGTGATGCAGTTCTACAGCGGCATGAAGGATCTTGCCCTGAGCTGTGGTTTTGTTTCAGTGGTTTTACAGTGGATTGTGTCACAATCCAGGTGCCGAGTAGCCTGAAATAGCACCAGTGTGGCACGTATGATGGGTATGTGCATGTCTGCATGTGCACATCTGTGTGGGGACCGCTGGAAAGTCAGACGTGCAGAGGCTTGTTTAAGCAGGCTCAAGACTGATTTACTCATGAAAGAGAGATAAGGTCCATGCATACCAAAGACTACAGCAGAGACATGCACACACCTACAGCGACTCCACTTCTCAAAGAATCCCATTGATTTTCCTGCTGTTACGCCACAGCTTCAATCACAATAAAGCACCATTACTGTGCTGACCACTTTGCATAGCCTTAGAGAATGGATGGCATGCACGCTGACTCTAAATGCTTTCCTCCTTGCGGCTATATCGCGATTGGGAGTCTGAGCTCTGTGTATTGAATTAAGCTCATTGGAAGCCCCCATCGAGATATATGGTCCTTTCTTAAACACAAACAGGAGCATACCTACACTCTCGCAGTAGAAGAGATCCGGTTCTTTCTGTTACTGCTTGAAGGTGACTGGGCTTTCAGGATGTATATATTTGTTTTTGGAAGTTTCATCAGACACTGAAAGCACAAGATTACCTTCTGTCCTAAGTAAAATGTGCACATATAAATTATGCATTTTCTGTCATGTCTACCGTAACACATAGAACCAGAGAGAACAAAGCTCCTCATGTGGCCTATTTTTGGATATCTGGGATCCTCACTATCTCTGCATGTGTGTTCCTGCACAGTTAGTTTGCACCCCTATTTGTCTGTCTGGCTAACTAAAGATTGTCTGGTTGCTCAAGGTAACAGTTGTTTTTGGGGTTTTCTTTACTGACATGTAAACAAAGGAGAACCTCCCAAATGCTCCCTGGTGTGCCCTCCAGCCAATGAGATGTGAGATCCCAGATGGGCTCTGCCAGTAGTCGATGAGGATGGGCGTGACTCTGCTCCACATGATGAAAACAGCAGTAAAGCACAAAGCTTTGAATCTGGAACTGGAACAGACAACAGAGCCATGACAAAGACTCTTCCTTTATGACTACATGGCACTTCTCACTCCTTAGCCAGACAAAAGTGTTATGGTTTTTTTTCTGCATGCCTTTCACACCACTACTGAGACCGATAGTAGAATTGTATTTAAAGTGGTGTGTATGTTTATAGAGTGTATGTAGGTCTCAGTACATGGCATGTGCATATGTCCAGGGTGTGCCTGTGGTATAGAAGTCTGGATCTTGTGCATGTGTTGTCCTCTTCATCTGTCCACCTGTTCCCATCAGGTCTATACATACAAGGCCATGTGTCAGTGCCAGTTGTGACCATATAGACCAGGCTTTTGTATTTGACTAACAGGTGTGACCTCAAATTGTATCCCCTCTTAGGAAATGTGCTCTGAATTTGGTTGTCAGCTCTTTCATTCATTTTAACAAACCACCCAAATGTTTCTCACTCAAATATGTCAGTGTTTGAATAATATCTAGTTCTCTGTATCCATACATGTATTTGCTGTTGTGTGCCCAAAAGCAATAATCACTGTGCAGTTTCATCACATTCCCACAGTGTGACTCAAAGTGGTGTCTGTGCCTTTTCAATCCATCCCATTCATTCTGTAATCTGCCTCACCCCGGGGGCTCAAACCGTGCGGCAACAGGAGCCACAGCACGGAACAATTTCAGTTCTGTGCTTGTCAGAAACTGTCTAACTCGGCATGTTTCAGTTCAAAGAGAGAAGTCACAGCTAAGCATATTTACATTGCTTTAAGTAACATCTTAACAGCTAACTCGTATCATTTCAGCAGTATCTGCTTCATCTGATCATGTCATGACACAACTTTTGAAAGATCGGGAAACTTAAGAGATGGAGGCAGTGAAGCTTGTGTTATAATCAGGCAAGACCATTTGCAGGTACTGTGGTTTTGATATACAGCAAAGGGGTGGAAGGTAACACAGACAGAGATAAAAGAATTACAACCACAAGGGATGGCCATTTTTAAGAGGCGATCACAACCCAGCCCGCAAACTACATTAACAATTACACATACAGTCATTGCATTACATGTTCCTCTACTTTGAACAAGTTCAGCAAACAGAACAATATATAATAAAGGCATTTGTGGGAAGTGATCATCTTCCTGTTATCATTTTCTCATCAGGAATTGTTATTAAGGTCCTGATTTCTCAAGAGCTTTGTTCTTTCAAATTTTAATAGTTATAATTAACCTATTATGCCTTTCCTTATTTTTCATCATATCTGTACTGTTAGAATGGTGGATGTTTGTTTTCAGTTTGGCCAGACTCTCAGTAATTACATCATTGTGTTTACAAGTGATCCATACAAGCCAAAAACTCAGGACTACTCTAAACACTACTGTGGTCATCTCAGGGACCCAGTTCTTGCTGAGAGCCCAGAAGTTCTACCCATCTGCTGTTCAGACCTTCTGTTTGTACAGAATACCTAATTAGAGGAAAGGGACAATGGAAAGAGGGAGATGCTAAAGCTGTTTATTTTCAATGGATTAACTGAGGGGCAGCACCAAGGCCCAGTTGTAAACCCATGCAACTATATACGATTAAATGAGGATTATTTTAAATATGCAAAGCTACTTTAGTACAATGTGAGAATAAAAAAAAGATATGGAGCTGGAAATTGGGTAAAATAGGTTGACTTTAAATTATTTTAACTAGGATACGGTATGTGCTAAGGGGCTTGGTTTTCTGTTGGGAGAAAACAAAAAATATTTGTGGCTTACTTGAAGACAAACTACAAATGGATTTCTAAATTACTGTATTTATGTATATGGTGCATTAATATGCTTTCTAACACTAGTTTATTTGTAATAAGCCAACATAAGCTGTTGTATCAAGTGGAAGAGTTATCAGACAGAAACAAAGAGGCTTTTGATATTATTTAAACTGGAAGAGAAGCCAAACAAAAAATAATGTTAAAGTAAGTTTCAGGTTGCCAAAGAGATGAGAGTAACAGTAACTGAGCTTCTCTGACTGAACCCTTTGACTGGGAGGCATGTTAGTGAGTTTGGGTGTTGTCATAATAGCCTGGTACTGACTTAATGACGCAATTGTTTTTAAGCATCCACAGACGTGCACAGACACATGCTGCATAGCACAGCTCATGCCTTTGTCACATGATGCACATTATTCCTTCCTTGTGTGGGTGTTTTCTACATGATTGTACATCTGTGCTTTATGAACCCTAAAAACCCTGATTGTAAATTCCCATACTTCTGCATCTCCCTAGTGACATCATTGTACTGTGGGAGCAGTCCGGGTGCTTTTGGAGGTCAGTACATGATGAGGCCCCTGAATTCCCCTGCTGTGGACCCCCACCCCAAGGCAGGAAACACAAAACAGACCTCAACCCCCAAACTTGGAATGCATTTGTGGAATTATTTTCCTGTCACTATATGATTCTTTGTTTCTTTTTCATACTTTCATGCTTAGTTAAATACGTGGTTCAATAAAGTTGCCTCACATCTTAGCCATTCACCACTCTCGGTGGCCATTAACTACCATTTTGAGATACTCGGGGTAGTCAGTCTAAACTGAAACTATTGGTGCCGATGGCCAGGGTGGAATTTGCATCGAGCTCAGACAAAATCATCCCTCTGGCCCAGCTGTGCATTATACATGTTTTGTCTTATCTTACTGGTTGCATTTTACTGTGGTGGACACTAGCTAGACAGTCACTTGTATTCACATTATTTTGCCTACAGATGCAAATGCACAACAAGACTGAAAACAAATGTGGGTATATGATATGTTTCATAGATGACAGTTTCAGTGTGCTTGTGCTGCAGGAGAGTGAATGTGCTTGCCACAATGATTTATGTGTTGTCGTGGTAGGGTTGTGAATTATTATGTGTACGTGCACGGGCCCTATCTGGGAAATGCCCCAGTTGACTTGGTAGACCCTTAACTGTCTTCACTTTTTCTGTCACTTTCTCTCTCTTTCACACACCCGCACACACAGGGCCATGCCCTCCCACCCTCATCCTCCCTCAGCTGTCCGTTAAAAGCCTATCCATCTCTGCGTTTTAATTAGGGCCTCCCCTATTTATGGCTGAATGGCCGCTTCATTAACAGAAAGGCTAGGAGATTCACATCCGGATCTGTACAGCTTGTGACACACAGCAAGCCTAGAGAGTCTGTGTGTGAGAGAGAGGGAGAGAATGGGGTGTGTGGGTAGCTTCGGGGGTATTGATGACGCAGTTTCCCCTGAGGGTGGACCTCCCATCTGTGAGTGGAATATAGAGGATCTGTCCAAAGAAAAGGGGACTATATGGGACAACGAATGTTAAGCTTCAAAAAAAAAAAGATTTATGGCCACAGTTGCGTGCATCTTGTTAAAAACTGTTTTTTCTTTAACACATACTGTATGAATATCCAATCAAAATAATTATTTTTATGTTAATCTTGTTTTTATGAATATATAGCCCAAATGGCAGTTAAGATTAATAATGTTGTGAGTTGCTCTTCTGTTCCACATTAAAAGTTAATTTAAGCAGCTATTTAATCAAGAACCACCTAACAATGTACAGACTTGGCTCTTCCAAAATTGAGGTCCTTTTTTTTTTTTTTTCTTTGCATTTTTTTAAGTAAGCTTCTAAAGCTCACATCAAAGCTGAATGCTAAATCTTGGATCAGTGTTTTTCTTGAGACTGACCCCTGTGTACCTTTTGTACTGGATACTGCAGAAAAGAAAAAAATCTTGGCTCACATATGCTGGAGTGGGTGTGGTCAGCTGTGTGTTCACCACCAATGACAGTTGATTGCCCAACCCCACCCTGTGCTGTGCAGATCTCTGGATGGTCTGTGCCTGTATCCTAGAAGGAGAACGTTGGGGTCAGATGGCGAAGCAGGCCACCAGCTGCTCTCCTTGCCTTCATTTTCAGTTTCTAAGGCTGCAGCAGAAAGAGGGAGGCTCGTGACTAATGAAAAGCTAATCCATGTCATCAGTGTTTGGTTCTCTGTCTCATTGCATGTTTTTTTTATGCCCTGTGCTGTCAGTGATGCTAACAGTGATCTGCTTTTTCTTTTCACATCCCTAAAAGTACCCTTCATATCCACAATATTGTTTTCCTGCCCAGTTTACCTTCTAGTCCCATCCCTGATAACAGTTCACTGATCTGTGCTTTTTTGTTTGTTTGTTTTAATGCAGGTATGTGCATAGGCTAAGCACTAAGGGTAAATATGCAGGCTCTAAATTAAAAGAAACCCATTCTTGTTGTAAAACTATTGATTATAGCCACATTAACATTGTTTATAAGGCCTTATTTCAGTGGAAAAGTTATTTTCATGTTTCACTGTCTTCACAAGTCCTGCTTCAGAGCGCTGTGTCACTAAAGAGCTGATAAGAGGCAGATCTCCATGGTGACTTAGAGGATATTGAGAAAATAGTCCATATAATGAATGCAAGTCTGTGTGCATGTTAGCTCATATAGCAGAGCCGGCCATGATGATGCAATCCCTTGGCGCACTGCTGGTACTCTACATAGTTGTTCTGTCAGCTCTAATGCAGCCTGCCACTGTGGAGTACACCTTTACACACAGTGCAAACACATTCATCAAATGCTTTCCTCTTTTTTAAATAATTTTTAAAAATTGCAGTGTGCAAGTGTCACTTTTATATAGTGAGAAGAACAAATGTGCCTGTCAGCAAGAAGTATGTGTTTAAGCCTCTTCATGGTTGTAACTTTGTGCGCTACAGGTGATCTTTTTCTTTGCACTTTTGCTCACCTAATTGATTTGATATTCCTTGTTACTTAAGCCAGAAGTGTGATTACCACTGCTTATAATCACAGTTTACAAGAACAGATCAGGAACAGGATAAATGGGAAAAGGAAGGTTCCTTTTCAGCTTTTGCTTTTGTCTTTTCCAAGACTCTGTCCTGACCCAGTTTTTTCTTCTTTAGTTTCCATTGTTTTCACCAATTTTCTTCTCATTTTCTCCCTGAATGCTTGGATATTTTGAATCATATTAATACTGCTCACTTTCTCCTGGAGAATGGAGACTCATTATCTGTGTGTGTGTGTGTGTGTGTGTGTGTGTGTCGTCCCAGCAGTGAGGGTGTGTCTCCAAAACCAATAAACATACTCTTTTAATGGGAAAAGCAATTCCTGGAAAAGCGGTAACTGTTGTTCTAAAAACTGCATGCCATTATCCACATTCTGAGATTTGGTGGAATTGGAGGTGCAAATATTAACACGTGCAATCTATTACATGTGTTGTAATGGCTGTGCGTGAGAGTATTATTTAGCTCTTAACCCCAATCACAGGAGAGGAACCTCCAGTCAGAAGGATCTTAAGGGAAAATATACTTGTTTGCTGTCTGCAACATATTAACTTGCCTATCTGTACATATCTTACATTTTAAGCGTGCAACTGCCACATGTAGCTTTTTGTGAAAAACCAAAAGGGACAAATAAACATTTAAAACTACCAGTGATCAAGCTGGCTTTAGGCAGCTCTTAAATTTGAGGTTATAGGTCCCTTCTGAACACCCTATGTTACTTCCCTTCTCCCTGGGGCAGAGCTGAAGCAGGAGCAGATGTGTTAAACGGACACTGTGACAAGACTTCCAGTCTGTAAGTTCCTGTAACAGTCAAACTCAGCATTAACAGAAGCCACCCTTTGATGTGCCCAGCATGTGTGGGCTTGTAAAGCTCCTGATTACAACCTCAAGCAGTCTTTCCCCTTCTCACATGTACAAACACTGTCACCATGTCCCATGTCCAAGAAATACACTGTGACTGCCAGGTTCCTCTCGACATCAGGGCCAGGGGTGTATGTTGAAATACTGGTAAACTAAACTTGTAAAATGTTTATTAATAACTAACAATTTTCCAGTGTTATTTATGTTTTTATAAATATTTTGTGTACATAGGTTTGCAATGGCCACACAGGTTGGTAAATGCAAGGTTACTCATTTGAGATTAGAAAGGATTGATCATAACCATGGCTGCATCACAACCAAGTGGAAAACTGTATTTTTACCAACATATTATATTAATCAAAGATATTTCTGTATCATTGCTCTCTCTTTGTTCTGCACACTGTGCAGGCACACACTGTGTTTATCTAAGGCTTCTTTGTTACATAACTGACATCATTTAGCACCTGGAATGCAAAAATATCGACCTCTAGTGGTGACTGTAACTCACTGCATCAATCCTTTGCGTGTTTTGATTCTGAGGACACACTTCCCTGCCATTGTGTCTGGCACATGCAGCGTGATGCGTCTTTGGAACAAATAACTGTGATTGGCTGTAAAATCAAAACAGTGTTCTTTGTCTAAAGTCCTTATCAGCTCATTCTTAATAGTCAGAGATAAGAGACCTGTAACTGGGCAACACCTTGAAAACATGTGTGGGTTATATGATTGTTTATTAATTTGAGCCATCTCTCAGACTGTGGGAGAAGACATGTACGTGACTTTGCTGGATAATATTGAGACAATCAGATATTTAGTAGTGGACTGTTTGATAACCTTACTGTTTTAGAGCTAATATGTGTTTCAAATTAATATTTTCTATTAACAAGATAAAGAAACCATGAAATTGATTGTTAAAAATTGTGCAAAGGATCTGTTTCTGTGTTCAAAGGGAAAACAAACAGTCATAAACTGCTAGAGATGTGCGTTAAAGTCAGTGGAACAGTGAAGGTAAGGGAGGGAGCAGAGAGAGAGAGGGAGGGAGTGTTTATGTGAGCGTAGCTGTAAAGCAGACTTTGAACTCGAATCAGCTCAGTAGCAGACAGCTGTGCAGAACAAAGCATCTCTCCTGCATAAGGCTTTACTAGATACCGATTAAAAAAAGACGAAGAAGAAAGGACAACACGCTTTAAAAGCTTTTATTGGAAAAATACATTCCAAATCAACAGAGATGACTACCATGTTCAGGTACCCCGTCTTTCCTCATCTGCAGGGTGAGTTTATCAAGATTTAATTTTGTGCTTTATTTTCAAACAGTAAATCCAAATGAAGTACTGAACATTTTTTTTTAGTTTGTACAATCATGTTTGAAAGAAAACTCAGCATTACTGAATGGATTTGTTGTATGTTTGTGATGTGGTTGGATCCTGTGCTTTTTTTTTTGTTTGTTTTTTAATTTTTTTTTCATGTGCATTATTCCGAAGTTCCCAATTAGTCATTTTATGAAGTGGTGCATGTGAGCCATCAGTAACTGCCATTAAAGATATGATGTTACATGCATACATTACAGGTCGGTAAGAGGTATTGATCAAACTTGCAGTAAATCACAGCTAGAATTACAGCAGTGCATTGTGAACTGGTGTCACAGTGGGTGAGTAGTTTGAAAGATGAGGGTTTTCCACATGCCGATTTTGTGTATGTAAACAGGTAAAATACTGGATTGCAATATAGAAATTTCTAGTTCTCTAGAAAGGCAGGTTTTTGCTCTTCATGTAAAATGGACAAAAGATAACATCTGTTCACATCTGGAGTTTATGGGTGCAACTTTCTTTTATTTTGAGCTCATAGCTATAGAATGAATCTCTGGGTTAATTGTGTGTTTAGTAGTTTCTGGAATATTTGCATTACTATGTGTCAGAAATATATTAAGATGTTAAAGGCTGGGTCTATGCTGTCCTGATTCCTGTCCCTTCATTAATATGCATATGTTTCTTATATCATCTGTCAAGAGGATGAAATGTTCCTCTTCACTCAGTGTGGAACACTTATGTAATTCCAGTGCTGAGTCCCTTCATCACTATAGAGACCAGTGAAAAACTGTGAGCTCATGCCAGAGGATCAGGGAGATGCTCATACCCTGGTTTGCAAGAAGTGCAGTGTTTGTCTTTGTGACACAAAGATTTCTGACATGTTGCAGAAGTGGTTGAATCAAAGTATTTTTTGTTTTTGTTTTTCTGTTGATTTAGATCCGTGTGATCCTGGTCTGTCGCTGTCAGCAGGGAGGAGTGTCATGGCGGAACCAGACTATATGGACGGAGACTGTGATGAGCTCATCAAGCCCAAGAAACTGATCAACCCAGTGATAAGCTCCCGTAATCACCAGGACTTGCACAGAGAGTTGCTCATGAACCAGAAGAGGTCAGGAGACAGGAAAAATACGTTATACCTCACTCTTAGCTGCCCCTTGGTAACCACAATTGGATCCCAAGTTATTTTCAAAGAGCAGATTATTTACCTCTCCTTAGCTATTTTACACTTAGCCACCTGATATTTTATCATGGGTTTTGGCGCAGAGACAATCCAGATAAGGGGTAAACGGAGATGGCTACTTTCGACGCCTATAATTGTGACAACAATAAAGCAGGATATGATATTTCTTCATATGCAGCATGTGTCTGAATAGATAGTAGTTTATGAATTTATTGAGGGTGAAACTCCCTTGCTATCCAGCAGTTTCTAGATTGTCATTAAATTCTCCCTGTTTGTTTGTGGGAGTATCATAAAGTTATCTTATGAGGGAAACAGTTCAGTTCCCAGATTCAGACTAATTTAGTTTCATCTTCACTAATGGAGGATGAGTGTGTCCAGTAACCCTGCCACTTTCTGCTAATTGCTTTTGTATCCATGTCAACTACACTAATGCTACAGCATGCTACTGCTGTCACTGTGGTTGGCTTCACTGGTCCCTTTAGTCCCTAGTAGCAGTATTATGTGAAGCTTGGGATATAAAAATTTCATAGAAGCCGCTGTATAAAGACCTTTGGCAAATATTGGTTATGTAAAGGTCAGACATGCATACTGTGGAGGAAAATCCCACCTTGGCTACTGATATTACACCAAACAAAGAAGGATTTTATGCAGCCTTAAGTCTCTGTGATCATCAATCGATGTATGTGTATGTTTACATCTTTGCGTGTGTAAATGCACATACGTGCTGGTGTCCATGATCACCCTTTCACACTAAATGTTTGTATTGTATCACACCATACAGTGCCAGCAGCTTTGTGCCTGAACTATAAATAGCTCTGTAAACACACATGCTGGTGACAGCTGTTACATCACAGCAGCAGTTCTCCGGGTGTCTTAAACCAGAGTGTAATGATTAAAGCAGTGCATCTAAGAATGAGGAGGGAACAGGCCAGGAAGAAATTTAATTAAAAAAAAATAAAAAATAAAAACTCAAATTTTGCAGCTCCAGCTGAATATTACTTCTAATCGTCTAGACAGAGGATTTCGACAAGTGTCAACTGGCTTTAAGGGGAATAAACTTTTATGATTGTCCTTTTATCATGTAGTGAGGTATAGAAGGCTGGCCTGCAAAGTGGATTAGTCACAGTGATGAAAGTGGGGTGGGGTGTGTGGTTGGTTGGATGATGCATGGATGGATGCTTGTATGAGGAGGGAAAAAAGAATATGTTATGCAATCGTGATTACAAAACTGTGTCTAGCTGAAGGCCTTTCTCTGCCTTTGCTATGTTAGCTGTAATGACCCTTCCTACACAAACAAAGGAATTTCAGAAATTCAGCCACCAAGAATGATAAAGCATTCGATTAGATGGAGGTAGTGATGTGTGGGATTTTGAAAACACATTCCTCCCAGTCTGCCTGAGGGCGTGTGTGTGTTGGGATGGGGGTGGGTGGAGGGGACTATTATGTAAATACTGCCCACTGTGAGAGAAGAGTGTGGTCAGCATCTTTGTACTGTAGTCTGTCTTACTGCTGCTGGTGACCTTGACGTCCTCCCGGTCTACGTGAGGTTACTTAAAATCAGCACATCCAGTCACATCTTACTAAGACCTTTGCTGACACAAAAACAGGGCATTTCACTGAAGCAGTGTATCTCGATAAAGTAGTCCCCTGTTCTAAATTAACTCCCACTGCTTCTTGGAACATTGTGAGCTCAGTTATGTAATCTCCGGGATTTAATAATGCATTTAATTAAGGCATTTCTGTTGCTAAAATGTATCCAGGTAGGCATGCTGTGCTTTCTTTGAAGGCCATCTGTGCCCTGTGCAGATTCAGGCTGTCATAGCACAAGAAAAATCAGTTGGAGAGTTGGGTAATCTGCATTAAAGGGTTTAAAAATTAAATTAATGAAGGGCATGGAGACTGGATTTTTGATGAGGCACTTTTTCCCCCTCTTTCTGTGCCACTTTTTTGTGCCCCTAATCCTTTTCCTCTTTATTGGTTTTTGCCCTTTATTTTTTTTTGTCCCCACCCCACCCCCACCCTTTTCTCCCATGATTTTGGAAGCATTTAGAGCATTACATAACATTTTGCGTCTTTGCTCCTCAGGCTCTCACTTTGCTGTGATATCTCATCCTATTTTCAGTCAGTTGTGTAACAATCCTACTGGCTTTGCAGTGACTTAAGACATTTTCCATGTGTGGAGTTTGTTTCCCTGCAGTTGTTTTTGATACTAAAAGACAGAAAAGGCGACTAGGAAAGAAAAAAGTTCTCACCCATGGTTTCAACTCACTCTGTCAGAGTCATTTGCTGTGCTGGCAAAAATCATCTTATTCAATCCGATTAATGTGGATCAATTCGTGATTGGCTCAAAATCAAAACTTTCCTAAAACATGATTGACATGTTTAATCCAGAATGTTTAATACTGATTTGCATGTCAAACAGAATATGGTCATCATCTGTTACGCATGAATTTGCATGTCAGTCTCCTTCTGAATGAGGCTCTGCAGTGACATCAGGATGTGCTGACTGAAGTTAACACACTCTTTCATTGATGGATTCTGCGCAGGGGTCTGGCTCCTCAGAACAAACCTGAACTCCAGAAGGTTCTGGAGAAGAGAAAGAGGGATCAAGTTCTCAAGCAACAGAAGGAGGAACAAGAGGCCCACAAGAAGAGGAGCGACTTGGAGATAGAGCTCATGAAAAGACAACAGAAACTAGAGCAGGTAAATGATTGATAGAAGTTGTAATGTCATTTCCACACTCATAAATGTCAACATTCAGTGGATACAATGCAAATTTTTTTTTTTTACTGTATCTGAGTTACTAAGCTCTTTGAATTTTGTGTTTAAAAAACAAAGCAAAAAACTATTACTTCTGATTTAAGATTAAATGTGAATTTCGTGTCTTATCCCTGCAGCTGGAACTGGAGCAACAGAAAATCGAGGAGGAACAGGAGAACACCCCCGAGTTTGTGAAGATGAAGAGCAACCTGCGCAGGACCAAGCAGGAGACTGACGGGGAGGAACGAACCACCTAAAAACCAGCAGGGGTGCTTGGGTCTGGCTGACTGTGCACATGTTTGAGAGCACAGAGGCAACAGGAGTGTGTGTACAAAAGAGAGAGTGTGTTATGTCTGTGGTACACAGTGGTGACCTAATCTTGGTCCTGGCTTTCCCAACTTAGCTGTTCCTTCCTGCAGTGAGGAGAGAGACTTTAAAGAAAAAGACCCCCTCTGTCTGCCTGCAGTGGACCGCCAGTACTCACACCCACCCAGCAGCACACAGCACCCCCCCAGGAGGACCTAACGCAGACATGTTTGATGCTTTTTTCCACAAGGGGCAAGCAAGCTTTCAATGAGCTCTGAGGGAGATGCAACCAGACATGCACCCACACACACACACACACACACAGGAGTATTCATCCCCTTTGTTTTCACTCCTTTCTCCACAGCAAGCTCTCATTTCTCTTTACTGTTATCAATGTTGTCGTTGTTGTTGTTGATGTTTTTTGTTCTCACATTCAGAATCAAAAAAAAAAAAAAAGGAAACGTGGACACTGGATGGACTTTTGAAGCTGTGTAATGTAAAAGCCAAACAAATGTGCTTTTATTATTTATGTTTGTAGCTTTTAGCTCTGGTATAGGGGAAGACACTTTTAGTCATTCTGTGTTTTAGTTTGTTTTACTGCATAGTATATGAAGCCAGAACAGGACAAAGGGAGTGTGTTGTTTGAAACACTCGAGTTTGCTTTATTTTTTTAAATTGTAAACATGCAATTTCCTCAGCTAATGCAATTTTGAGCAATAGTAGAACTCCCAGGTGTGAGAGTGACGTTTCTTTATATATTCTGTTGTTTTTGTATGAATAAAAGTGTTACTTAATAAATAATTTAAGTTTTGTGAGGCTGGTCAATGAGAATAAGCCCTGAGCTGCGTGATTAGTCCTTGTGTTCTTTTTTTTTCTTCTTTCTTTCAGCAAACAAAGGCTTGGTTGAAGCCAGGATATAAACTTGAGCATGCTCTCATGTAAAGCCACCTGTCATAAACAGGTCTGAATATCACCATGGCTCCTGAAATAACTCCTGATAAAACTCGAGGTTTATCCTTCATCATCAGCAAAACCATAGATTTAGATATTATAAATCACATAATCTGAATTAGGTGTTTGTTTCCTGCAAAACTACATGAACGGTGTGTTAAAAAAGAAACCTATGTTTGGTTGTTGAAGTCGAAATTTACATAGAGCAATAATTTGGGTCTGAAATCCTGGTATGTGGATCGTACTCTCACAGAAAGAGGTAGATTTATTGTAGCATAGCCCAGTGTTTCCAGAATCTTCTTTTCAGTAAATATATTTTTAATCTTAACAGCTTCCATTCATATTTTTATATATTTTAATGTGTTTTTGGAGTCTGTGGATTTTTTTTTTGAACTATTGTGGGGCAGAAATGGCAAGACAAGTCTTCACTGTGATAGGCCCATATCTTTAAGTCACTAATTTATGTTCATTTCATGTATACTGCAATGAATGTTTACATTTTGAGCATTGTTAGAACTGCTGTTGGATTTTTGTTGGGTAGATTTAAGATCTGGTATCTAGCCAGTATGTGACACAACCTAGAATCCAGCAGAGCTGCTCGAGTCACTATAGAATAATTGTGTATATCTCATGGTATTTTTTAACACTTAGATTTGCATGTAACTTTCTTTGGCTTTTCTGACAGCGATTTGAGCTTTTTATTGGAAAGATTCAATTCAGTTTTATTTATATAGCACCAAATCACAACAGTCACCTCAAGGCACTTTATATTGTAAAAGTGAAGACCATAAAAATAATTACAGAGAAAACCCAACAATCAAAACAACCCCTTATGAGCAAGCGCTTGGTGACACTGGGAAGGTAAAACTCCCTTTTAACAGGAATGAATCTCTGGTAGATCAGCCTAAATAATTGGAAATAAAGGAAGCAACGCACAAGAAGCTTTCACTTTTTCACCAAAGTAATGTTAAACTTTATTTTATTGGATTATGTTGTCACATTGGTAATATGACTTTGTATTAAAATACAAACAAAAAGCCTATGTTTTTTTAATATTACATCAAATTTTAAGTTTCGAAGATTAAAATATGTCCAAAATGGTATACAGTTTTCAGACTGGCAAGATGACTCTTAGATGCAAATAAAAGAGGTTATTTTAACGTAGCATCGATTATTTAACAGATTTAGGATTTGTGGCATCTTCAAGCAAGCTGCACAACTCAAAACAAATTTTAAAAAATAAACAGCAGGGGTAAAGATTTAATTTACTTTGGGCTTGATTTTAGCATTTTAATTTTTTTTATTTATAATTTTATTGATAATTAAAATGTGACCCATTAAATGACGTTTATTATAATCGCAATTCAAGCGCTCGGGGTGATCAATAACGATGTTCGGTGGAGGGCAGTAAAGCGCCACTAATGCCTCTCATATCAATGAAGAAGAAATATACTCTCATCAGTAAGCGACAAACATGGCTGCTTGTGGGCTGTTCCGTTCCCTCTCTTCCAACTTTTCCACAGTTTTGCCTTTACTCGCTCGCTCAGCGCCGCTTTCTTCATTGCAGCTGGCATCTAAGCCTTATTTTGGAAGAACGCTAGCCTCTTCTAGCCGGTTATCTGCAGGTATTCGACTATGCATGTCTTCTATTAGGTAACATTAGCAAGAGAAAGGACACGATAGCTCAGCGTGTCTGAGTGTTTCTGTCATTCTCGTCGAGGACTTCAAGTTCCTCCCTGAGTTCTGATTGTGTTGTGTTATCTTGCAGCGCTTAAATTTACAGACAAACACGAATGGATTCGTGTGGAAGACGGAATTGGGACGGTTGGCATCAGCAACTTTGCACAGGTGAGTTCTCCAGAACGTGATTTCCGGTGTTAAATTTGTAAATATCTCTCATGAATGATATCAAATCATTGTGCGACAGAGGGAACATTCCTGTCACAAAGTAGAAGCTATGGTCAGTTTTTGGCAAAGTGGCTTTTATATATCCTTTATTTGTCCAGGTGAAAAGTGTCATTGACATTTTAAAAAATGTCAATTTCAAGCGAAATCTAGCCAAAAGGGCAGCAGAAATTGCAACAAATATAACATAATAGTTCTATAAAGATATATGAAGTGGCCAAAGAGTCCTGGGTGGATTATAATGTAGAACAAAGAGTAGGTACAATAATGCAGACTCATAAAGATACTTACAAACGAGTTCTCTATTTTATATATTAACCCCTTTGTAAATCCTGTTGACTATAGCCTATTCATCAATATAATCTAATATATTAACATCTGCAGTCACTTTTTTGGCTGGTGATCGCTAAATACATGCATAACCTAGTGCAACACAATTTTGGGATTGTCCACTGTCTGTATGGTGTTTACTACATGCGTGAAAGACAGTGGGATGAAGACAGACAGTTGCCATTACATTGTGTGTGTATAATGCTCAACAAATGCCAAATAGCAGTAATTGTACAAATGTAAACATTTTATAGGACATGGACAACACCAAGTGGCCAATGCTGGACATGTTTTTCCACAACATTTAAATAAAATTCTACAGCACATGTTTTTGTGCATGTGACTGTTTCTTTTTACTCTGGTTGTCCTGGCTAAATATTTTCTCTATGCACTTGCAGGAGGCACTGGGAGATGTAGTTTACTGTGGACTGCCAGAGGTGGGGACACAGCTGGCTCAGCAAGGTACGATGTTTGCTGAATGATAGTGAATATTATTATGAGAGTTATAAAGCTTGATCTCATGCATGTCATCACTGGATCGAGCGGAGGACACGGCACCAATCACCACAGTGCAGGAAACTGATTGCGTGATGCTTAAAGTGGATGTCGTCTTGCCACCCATTCTCTCTGTTTACCTTCTGTGCTTTGTGACATGACCAACCTTTGACGTACACCTGTTTGTTTCTAAAATTTACTCCCACAGATGAGTTTGGAGCTCTGGAAAGTGTAAAGGCAGCCAGTGAGCTTTATTCCCCTTTAACTGGAGAAGTTGTAGAGGTCAATACACTACTGGCGGATAACCCTGGTCTGGTCAATAAGTCTTGCTACAAAGAGGGTAAGTATACATATAAACATCAAAGTCCAGTCAGCGCAGGTCGCTCTGTCATATGGAGGAAACATTTTAGGTTAATGGGAGAGCTAAAAATTCACATTTGCTACAAATTCAAATTTTCTAAAAAATTATTGCCATTATATTTCATTTTTCATTGTTTTGCCATCCACTGTAACACGTGATAATGGGCTATGAGGTAATTTTTGGACAGTAGATGGCAGTAATACAACAGTAACAGTAGGCAGGGACTACATCAAGGTCATAAAGCTGAAACTTTTCTAGTGATACATTACATTATATTTCATTAAAATTACCCTTCATTTGCACATTTTTTAACTGCCCTAACATTAGATTCATACCAAAGACTTTGTATGTTTTAATCTGGTTTCTCTCCACCACTGTCATTCTCTGACAGCATTCATTTTATTTTATTTAACTTTATTAACTAACTCATTACAATTAATATTGTCTCCTTTGGTTATGGAGTAATGCACTGCAAAATTTAAAAGTAATCTTTCAATCACAACATGTATATTGAACTCTAAAAGCCAAATTTCAGTAAGCAAATTTCCCCGAGGTGGGATCATTAAAGTTTCTTATCTTAAAAACAAGCAAGCTGATCACTGATGGGCTATGTTACTAAAGCAAAAAAGGAAAACGGTGGCAGTGACATTAAACATGCAGTTACAGTTTTAGTCATCAAGGTGTCAGTGAGAATGCTTTACAAAAAGGATGGATGGATGTTTAGATACTACAGGAGAAAAAAATCTTATTTTTTGTGGCTACTTTTTTCCCTTTATGGGAATAATTTAAAACCTCTAAAAACTGAAACTTTTGCATCGCTTTGAATCAGAGCTTAACCTGATTTTATTCGTTATAGGTTGGCTTATGAAGATGACTGTTTCCAAACCTGCTGAGCTTGACAGTCTAATGGATGAAGCAGCATATGAGAGATACATCCGCTCTATTGAGGACTAACATAATGCCTCTCAGTATGTGCTTTGCGCCTTCCCCTTTTCTCACAACACTGGCAGAGAGAGGTGCACAAGATGTGCCTGTCCGCAATACATAGCATTCTCCGGTGGAGCTCTGTAGCTCCAGACTACTGATCTGTCAGTGCTGTAGAGCTGTGAACTTTAGAAATTCTTTACTGACTTACTTTAGGGGACCTTTCAGTCTGCATTGACTTAATATCCAGTGTTGAATTCTTGCAGCATCAAACCGCCAAAGGGTGGAAGAGACTGAGACTAGGAAAAAATAGTTACCAATCATTTCAGTCAGGGACTTGAAATTCTGTCCTAGGATACTGTTTGAGTTAAAAAGCGCTTTTGTCTTTATGATTATTAATTATTTTGATCTTCAGTGCGTGTATGACGGTTATCATGGACAGAGGACCTGTGTAATAAAAAAAAAATCTTCAAGAGGTCTGTTTTCTCTCATTTATTTCACAAAATTATTTTAAATCCAGCCTGTAAGAAAGGAAGTTGCACTGATAGAAAGTACATTAGCAAACTTGAACAAATGTTTTTACATCTAGACTGCTATTATTTAATGCAATACCTGAGATCTTACTGAAAATAAACTTTTAAGTTTTTAAAAATCCAATCCATTTTGTTTACACAACTATTTTCTCCATCCATATCTGTAGATTATATGTTCTTGTGTCACTTTTACACTCTGACTTTGTTATACATTTACACTCTGTGGCTAGTAACTTAGAGTCTATAGTCTCAGTCACTTCAGAGAAGTGGCTGCCCCACCAGGTACTATAGAGAACTTGTCCTTGGCTGTTGGAGTTCGTCTGGCCCTACCTCGAGGTGAAGGAGATGGGAGTCCCTCCATTTTTTGATAATCACTGTTGAGCCTCTCCTTTCTCTGGACTACCTCATGCATTACACTGGCAGTAAAGTCTCTCTCATTAAGGAAAGCAATGGTCTCATCCCTCTTTCGGCTCACATATCCTTTTAAAACTGCGTTGTAGGGGTTTGATGCGGCATCAGCATCTGGATCGTCTTGCTGGTGTTTGAACTCCATGCGAGTGATAACGGGCAGCAGGAACTGCTTTCCTTGTGTCACCAAAGCCCCATCCCTATGCGATGAGCTCAAAGCCTCAGAGACCAGGCGTGGGGGCAAAGGCACCAAATCGCAACCTGAGTGCTTGTCCACATACTGCTCAAACTCTCTACGCACCAAAGCTACATCCTGCAGAGACTGAGTCCTCCGCTCCTCGAGGTCTGTAATTATTCGCTCAGGATATGTCTGGCCAAACACCACACCTAAAGAGTGAGGACAGCATGGGCATAACATATCCATAGCCAAGAGATCAAACATTATACTGTCCATAGCATGATTCCAAACATTCTATTCAGATTTTTAAAAAAGAATAGAATTGCTCACCTGCACGCCGCAGCATGGACGCAGGGCATTTCCAGGGTTTGTGAATAAGCTCATCAGGCAGATCTGCAAGTTCAGGACACCATTTCCTAACATAGTTGCCGTAGGGGTCGCAGGTCAGTGCTGCATCAACAGGGTGCATGACGAAGTTCCAGTGATCCAGGCCACACATGCCCCCATTCTGCCACATCATAGCATCTATAGCAACATCTGCATCTACCAAGGTGTCCTACGTGTGTAAAGATGCAGTCATTAAGTAGAGTAGTAGTTATTACACTGAATGCTTGAGAGATATTCATATCTTTGTGAGTGCATTGGTGCCAGTCCGCATACACATCTCACCTGGAACCAGCGATAGCCCTCTTGCCAAGGCTGATGAAGAAACGCTATGAGAAAAGATGCCACCACATGTCTCATGTAGTTGTTCATCCAGCCTGTCTGCCACAGCTGCCTCATGGCTGCATCGACCAGAGGGTACCCCGTGTGTCCTCGCTGCCATGCTTTGAGGTGGCCCTGATCACTGCTCCACCGCAGAGCCTGCCAATAGATGAATAATGATTTGTTAATAAACATTCTTCTTCAATGATGATAAGACACAGGCTTTTATTACAGATTAATAAAGTTGTGTGGCTAACAGTGTTAACAGTAATTTTATAACCAATTTCTACCTTGTATGGGGGTCTGATGGATTCCCATGGGAGGTCAGGAAACAACGTGAGCTGCCAGTAAGCCAAATCTCGCCATGCCAGTTTGCGTTGGAACTTTGGTGGTCGACAGCATGCTCCTTTGGCATCCCACAATAACCAGCGTGGGCTGAGCTGACCAAAGTGAAGGTAGGGCGAAAGGCAGCTGGTGTTTGGAGCATCTGCCCTGCCTGACTCTTTTTCATACCTATAAACACCTAGAAATAGAAATAAGTATATGGTGCTGTTCATTGCTAATCTTGTTAATAATTCTCCAAAGGCAGTTTGCAAAGTGTCTCACCATCATGAAGAAAGGCCTCGAGCCGGGCATGTGCTCCTTCCTCACTGAAATCCCAGGACTTTCGAATGTTCACTGCCCAGTCAATCTGAATGTTACAGTGAAAAGAAAGAAAATACTGACAAATGTGTGATCTAAATTATTCAAGTTTGTGCTGTTTTGCTGTAGAGCTTTAATCACTAACCGTTGTGCCATCCTTCCTGCGGGGCATGCAGCGCCAGATCCAGTTCGTCCAAAGAGACACCCTTTGGCCAGTGGGTAGGTGTGGGGAGAGATACTGGAGGTTCCTGGGGAACTCCTACAGTGGACCCTGGGTTCTGTCTACAGCAGTTCATAAAGTGAGACACTGAACCGATTCCTGCATCACAGAAGAAAATGAAAGTTCATCAAAATGGCCATGTTGCAATCTAGACAAATCTTTCAGAAACTCAGTACACAAAATGAAATTTGTTTGGACTGACCTCGAAGGCCAACACCGCCTGTGGTGACAGAATAAGGGTCTCTGAGACAGTAAGAGTGGAACATCCTGCATTCAACACCGTGTTTCTGCAGAGCTGATACCACCACATCATCCCTCTCCTTCAGCCAGGGCTCATACAAGGCATTAGCCAGCACTGTTCTTGCCCCGCTTTCTTTTATCAGCTCCCTAAGTGCCTCCAGAGAAGATCTGACACCATTCCCTTCTGTATTTGCCTTGAGGAAGACAAGATGACTGCCAATGTGCTCCAAAGATGAACAAAAGCACAATAATGCCTGATGCAACCAGTATTTACCTGTTAAAAAAGGTGAGACACAATTATGCAATTAGAGTTGGGAGACTTGCAAAGTAATAGCCTTTAGCTCTATTAAATGTTTTCACAAGCACAATTGCAACTATTCTGTGATAGAAAATTGCTATAACTGATTCCTTGCTCAAACTTACAAGCTCCACCCAAAGCCACCGTAAGTCCTCGTCCCTCCTCTTCTTGAGGGCTCCAGATGAAGACAGGTATGACAGGTGCACCCACTTCCAGTGATGCCGTGAGAGCAGGATTGTCACACAGACGTAAATCCCTCCTGAACCACAATAATACTGGTGGCGGTGCTGATGGAGAACAGGGCAAACCTACCAGGGTCTGGCCAGTACATTTTCGCCGCTGATGCCTTTTCCTAGAGCGTTTTGGTTTCTGTGATTGATCCAGATCTCGCTCCTCTTTTGAGACACGTACAGTTTGACCTGTCCCAGGTATCTCCTTATTAGGATATGTATTTATCTGGACCTCAGTATCTCCGGGTGTCTGTAGTTGCCTTTCCCTCTTCCAGGTTCCAGTTTGATCTGTGCGGTTGCTTCCCTCAGACTTCGATGCTGAATTCAGTTGAACAGAGCCGCTCTGATCTTGAGCATCTCCAGACTGCAGAGGTTGGGATTCTTGGTTGGGAGACTGTAGAGGGTGATCTTTCATATCCAGTAGAGAGAGAGCCAACGCAAGTTCCAGCTCGTCATCTTCAGTCTACAATTTAATCAGTACAACCAACTGTTATTACTGCTAAAATGATGCTTAGTCATTTCTTAGGTTATTTTAAGTTAAAAATGCCAGAATGTGTACACTGTGCCCTAAATGACAAAATAATAGGTTTTAGCAAAGACTATTGTAGCAAAAACTGTAAATGGTTTGTGATAGCTCTGCAGTATGGGTAGTCAAGGCTGCTATTAGAGAAAATGATGAGCTAAATAAGTTCTTTGTTAACAGTCGGCTTATTAAGGTACTAAATGCCCACAGGTCTTTCATTTATTTAAATTCATTATCTCTTAATTAGATGGGTGTGTAGAGGCAAGGCTTGATTTATATTCACAAGTACTTTATTAGGGACACATACTAACACTAGGTGTAGGTTCCCTTTGCTTTCAAAACAGCATTAGCACTTTGTGGCACTGATTCATCATAAATGCTGATACCATTTAATATTCAAATCCATGTATCACAACATTTCTACAGAGTTGCTGGAAATCTCCCCTCCAACCATGTCCCAAAGTTGAGCTTTTACAGTACTGGGCAAAAGTCTTGAGCCACCCTTTATTTCTTAATATTTTGCAAGGACATGTGTAGTGATTTCTTCAAACATTTGCATGCATATATATATATATATATATATATATATATATATATATATATATATATATATATATATATATATATATATATATATGTGTGTGTGTGTGTGTGTGTGTGAATTAATGGTGCCACTTGTTCAGTTTCCTCAGATTTTTTTTAAGTAACCACTGCAGAGCATGCTGAGAAATAATAGGGGTTCATCCCTTGAGGTAGGCGCCTTTTTATGCTCGAATGATTCATAGGTCAGTGTTAAGTGGCTTAACAAAAAGAAAAACAAAAGAAAATCAAACAAAAACAAGAAACATTCCCCTGAAAACAGTCAGGTACAAGGGCTGGATTGAAAATGAGTAGAAAATGCAGCCAAAGTCCAAGAAAAACTTTGAAACACCTTCAGAAAGCATCGAGAACTATTGGTTGGAAAAAAAAAAAAAACAGTAACATATAAGGAACCAAGAGATGGCACAAGACCTTTGCCTATACATATCAATGGGTTTGACCTTTGAGTGACAGGTGGGTGCAAGCTGTAACCTTTTTACTTCAGCCAAGGAAGATTTGTTTGTTTACATGATTTGATCATTTTACCAGAGGTG